>JAWQFJ010002368.1:89765-142265 GCA_034096865.1 Theodoxus fluviatilis
CATCAAGTGCAGCATATGGCTGGAGGCTACATCAAGTGTAGCATATGGCTGGAGGCTACATCAAGTGCAGCATATGGCTGGAGGTTACATCAGGTGTAGCATGTGGCTGGAGGCTACATCAAGTGTAGCATATGGCTGGAGGTTACATCAAGTGTAGCATATGGCTGGAGGCTACATCAAGTGTAGCATATGGCTGGAGGCTACATCAAGTGTAGCATATGGCTGGAGGCCCTCAGTGTCCATCTCATCAGCTTGAGCCCCTAGCTACTGGACTGTGGGGGCCTGTTGCAGTAGCTCAGCCAGGGCTGGCCCCTAGCTACTGAATCAAATCATGATATCTGGGGGGCTCCATTTTGGACGAGAGTTCTTGCTACAAAATGACAATATTAAATGACTTCTTATGTTTGTTTTCAGTACTTTTTCTCCATGTTGCTGCGCAGTGCTGAGACTTACCGACTGATGGAGCAGCTTGCAAACATCGCCATGAAGCAGTAGGTCCACTCTGTCTGTCAGGCAGCCATATCGTGTGGCGTTTGTCAGCTCTTGGTTTTTCTTGGGAAAGCAAGCTTATGAAGTCTGGCTACTGATGCTGATGTAGCGGCACAGTCATGGGATAGATGCCAAGTGTTGTGCATTGTTTTGATTGTTGAGACTATCATTTTCTCAATCTGATTATTGCTGTGTTGCAGAGTTGTTAGCCAAGCATGCAGCATGTGTGTGTGTATGTGTATATGTGTGTGTGTGTGTGTGTGTGTGTGTGTCTCTGTGTGTGTGTGTGTGTGTGTGTGTGTGTGTGTGTGTGTCTGTGTGTGTGTGTGTGTGTGTGTGTGTGTGTGTGTGTGTGTGTGTGTGTGTGTCTGTGTGTGTGTGTGTATGTGTGTGTGTGTGTGTATGTGTGTGTGTATGTGTGCGTGTGTGTGTGTGTGTGTATGTGTGTGTGTGTGTGTGTGTGTGTATGTGTGTGTGTGTGTGTGTGTGCAAGAGCATGTGTTACACTGGATACATATTTGTAAAAGGTAGCTTAAGATTAGAATGAAACAAATATTTTTCAAATGAAATGTTTAGTGATAAATCAATCTGTAGGTCTGTATGAATTTAGTCACTCCTGGTGATGTGTAGAGCCAGTACTGCTTTCTTGTTCTACTGGAAGCGATGGTGTTTCTATGGCAGAGTGTTTATGCCTGCAGACTGATGCAGGAAGACACCTTTGAGGAAGATAAGGAACTTGCTGAAAGGACCAAGTAAGTTTACTTTGAACACCATACATCATAGTTGTGCAGTGGTGATAGCAACAGCTATGATATTTGTTTTTTTTAGCGATGATGATGATGATGATGATGATGATGATGATGATGTTGTGTTTGCCCATTTTTGTGGACTATCGTGGTGATTGGCCAGCCGGGACATCCAAGACTGTGGGAATGTCTTACGTCATAGCAGACGTAATTCTTTTTATACGCCATCGTGACGCCATTTTTTTCTTTGCTGAAGAAGTTGCCGGAAGGCATCGAAATATTCTTAAAGTAATAACACAGAAAGTCATCTTGTTTTTTGTTTTCTTTCTCTTTTTGTAGATGATGATGATGATGATGATGATCTTAATTATAATGGTGATGATGTGATCTGAGGTTAATATCAGTGTAATTGCAGTTTTCTCATCTTTTTTATCTGTACCCTAGCCAAAACTTAAAGACCTCAATGGGGAAAGAGACGGTTTACTTGAAACCCAGGCACCAACATCGGTGTATAAGTGACTGTATGGCATATCCACGACCTCTGTCCCCAGACAACCGAGATCCCAACAGTATTTCTCCATGCTTCTCCCCTGTTTTTGTCTCCTGTCCCCTCCATATATCCCCCTAAAAATCATCCTATCCCACTAGCTTGCATACTTCAACTTGTTTGGAATGAAAATTAAACAAACAAACAATCCAACAAATAAAATATAAACAGACACACACACATACAAACCAACACCCAAATGGCATTCTCTGTGTTCCTGCTCTTCTCTAACAATTTTTTTAAAAACCACCCTCTTTTATTAAGTTTTTTTTAACCATATATAAAGTTAGCAGTTTGAATTGTGATTGTTTGAATGAGGCATATACTGCAGTTTAATGCTGCTCTAGCATGTAGCATCTGTGATTTAATATTTAAAGTTGAATGCGTAACTCACGTGACATTAGGAATCATCCATGCCATATTTTGTGCAGCATGAGTGATATGCATTAGAGAGAAGAATTGAAGAAGGGAAGATGTACACACATATATACAGAACTCAAAAGGGCTGGCGTGTACTCTTTATACTCTTTTTTCCAGGAGGAAAACGTCGAAGAAGATGACCTCACTGAAGAGGGATCTGGATGCCAAGGCCAGAAGTGAAGCATTCAGGTGATTAAACTTTTCACTCCAGTCTAAAGTGGGGGGTCAGCAGTTTATTGACTCATTTGATAAGAGTACTCATGATTGAGAAAACAGTTATAGCATCATCTCTTAAAAATTAAAAGAAATCTTCATGAAATGTTTTGTGATTTGTTTATGAGTCAGTCCATATGAGAGTGCCCAAAAGACATGGTTCTTTACAGAGAATAGTATCCATTGCAGCTTCCTCTGTTATAGTCTGCATGCAACTGCTCTGTGAAGTGTAGCTAATAAAAGTACTGAAGCTTTCCAGATGCATGCAATGCTCTGTGAAGTGTAGCTAATAAAAGTTCTCGAGCTTTTTAGATGCATGTAACTGCTCTGTGAAGTGTAGCCAATGAAAGTACTTGAGATCTTTAGATGCATGCAACTGCTCTGTGAAGTGTAGCTAATAAAAATACTCAAGCTTTTTAGATGCATGCAACTGCTCTGTGAAGTGTAGCTAATGAAAGTACTGAAGCTTTCTAGATGCATGCAACTGCTCTGTGAAGTGTAGCTAATGAAAGTACTCAAGCTTTCTAGATGCATGCAACTGCTCTGTGAAGTGTAGCTAATGAAAGTACTCGAGCTTTCTAGATGCATGCAACTGCTCTGTGAAGTGTAGCCAATGAAAGTACTGAAGCTTTCTAGATGCATGCAACTGCTCTGTGAAGTGTAGCCAATGAAAGTACTCGAGGTTTCTAGATGCATGCAACTGCTCTGTGAAGTGTAGCCAATGAAAGTACTCGAGCTTTCTAGATGCATGCAACTGCTCTGTGAAGTGTAGCCAATGAAAGTACTCGAGGTTTCTAGATGCATGCAACTGCTCTGTGAAGTGTAGCCAATGAAAGTACTGAAGCTTTCTAGATGCATGCAACTGCTCTGTGAAGTGTAGCTAATGAAAGTACTCGAGCTTTCTAGATGCATGCAACTGCTCTGTGAAGTGTAGCTAATGAAAGTACTGAAGCTTTCTAGATGCATGCAACTGCTCTGTGAAGTGTAGCTAATGAAAGTACTCGAGCTTTCTAGATGCATGCAACTGCTCTGTGAAGTGTAGCCAATGAAAGTACTCGAGCTTTCTAGATGCATGCAACTGCTCTGTGAAGTGTAGCTAATGAAAGTACTCGAGCTTTCTAGATGCATGCAACTGCTCTGTGAAGTGTAGCTAATGAAAGTACTGAAGCTTTCTAGATGCATGCAACTGCTCTGTGAAGTGTAGCTAATGAAAGTACTGAAGCTTTCTAGATGCATGCATCTGCTCTGTGAAACGTAGCTAATGAAAGTACTCGAGCTTTCTAGATGCATGCATCTGCTCTGTGAAGTGTAGCTAATAAAAGTACTGAAGCTTTCTAGATGCATGCAACTGCTCTGTGAAGTGTAGCTAATGAAAGTACTCGAGCTTTTTAGATGCATGCAACTGCTCTGTGAAGTGTAGCCAATGAAAGTACTCGAGGTTTCTAGATGCATGCAACTGCTCTGTGAAGTGTAGCCAATGAAAGTACTTGAGCTTTCTAGATCCTCTCTACCAGCTTGACTGGGAGTGTCACCAAGAAACAGTGAGTGCATTTCAGAAGGTTTCTCTGTGAGTGCTGGCTAATGTCTTGCCAAGGCGTACTTCAGGAGGAATCTTCCTGTGAGCTGAACACACAGTGACACAGCTGTAGCTATGCTGTAAATACTTCATCACATCTATTTTGTATACAAATTGATTTGAGTTCTATGTTACTAAACTGCCCTGGCGTGTAAGCCGAGATGTGAAAGTTTTTCCTGTCATTGCGTTGGTCCCAGGTTGGCTTTCCGACTGCCCATGGAGGAGAAGCTGGATGGAGACGAGGAATGCATGCTGTGGACACCATACAACAAGCAGATAGCCACTGGCCGCCTGTACCTCTGTGCCAACTACATCTGCTTTGCTAGCAGGGTGGGTCTGTGTGTGTGTGTGTGCGTGTGTGTGCATGCATGAATGTTTTTTTTTCCCCTGAATGTCTCTCTATTCACTTTACTGCATGCACTTTACTTTGTGCAACCAGTATGTTGTTTGCTGCCGAAAGTGTTATGAAATATGCCTTCCCTTGCCTGTGGAGAAAACGTTTTTGCATTTTACTGCAGATAAATGTGTTCACATTTTTTAGACATGTTTATATTCTTATTGTAACAAAACTTTGGAATAATTCTGAATGAGAGGATGCTGTGATTGTTGTCTGGGTGACTGTCAAATGCTGTGTCAATGTCTGTACCTTTGCCCTTTATGGAGCACAGGTGAGGGACCTGGTGACGGTCATCATTCCCCTGAGGGACGTGCTGGTCGTGGAGAAAATTGACAACTCCGCTTCAGGCAACCTCATCAACAACGCTCTGCTCATCACTACCAAGGGCAAGGTGGGCCAGCCCTTCATACCCAACCCTGATTAAGGCAGAGAGAACTTGAACGTTTATTTGATAGGCCAGAAGCCCTTTCAAAGGAGAATGACATTTACCATAGACAGTGCTTCTTCTCGTTGTCTGAAAATGTTTACGAAACATGAGGCTACTCCTTTTATGATATATAAATCTGTTGATGCCATTAAACAGACAAAGTATGTATATATATCTGGGGTGTTGGTGTGGTTTCTTAGATATTTTGTTCTCAGATCTTCATGCACTGGACATTGTAACAGAACATGTACTTCATCCTCATGGACATGGACTTGTGAAGTTACTATTCTCATTAGATCTGTTCCTGTGATTATGGATAGTACTGCATCCAAGTCTAAACTGGATATATATCCATCGAAAGTGTTTCAGACTGCATACATATGGTAAGAATCAGGGTGCACAGTCTAGGTAGGCACCAGCTATGGTAAGAATCAGGGTTCACAGTCTAGATAGGCACCAGCTATGGTAAGAATCGGGGTTCACAGTCTAGGTAGGCACCAGCTATGGTAAGAATCAGGGTGCACAGTCTAGGTAGGCACCAGCTATGGTAAGAATCAGGGTTCACAGTCTAGGTAGGCACCAGCTATGGTAAGAATCAGGGTCCACAGTCTAGGTAGGCACCAGCTATGGTAAGAATCGGGGTTCACAGTCTGGGTAGGCACCAGCTATGGTAAGAATCAGGGTCCACAGTATGGGTAGGCACCAGCTATGGTAAGAATCAGGGTTCACAGTCTAGGTAGGCACCAGCTATGGTAAGAATCAGGGTCCACATAGGCACCAGCTATGGTAAGAATCAGGGTCCACAGTCTGGGTAGGCACCAGCTATGGTAAGAATCAGGGTTCACAGTCTAGGTAGGCACCAGCTATGGTAAGAATCAGGGTCCACAGTCTAGGTAGGCACCAGCTATGGTAAGAATCAGGGTGCACAGTCTAGGTAGGCACCAGCTATGGTAAGAATCAGGGTTCACAGTCTAGGTAGGCACCAGAGAGGTTTGATATTTTATTTTGCTTTGTTTTTCTACAGGTGAGCTTCACCTTTGCTTCCTTCCACAACCGAGAATTCATCTTGGAGAGAATATCTGACTTCTTGTCCAGACAGTCCACTTTCAGTTTCACAAGGTGCGTGCCACACTTTGGACATGGCCACACGGATTTCTTTGCATGAGTTGCCTTTGCAATGGTTTCTTTGTCAAGAATGGAGGGGTTGGTTGTCCCTCCTCCCCCAAACAGAAACAGTCAGGAAAAGCATGACAAACTGACCTAGACCGAAGTAAAGGACCAGTAGTGTAGATCCCGCTTGCCTATGCAGGTAGCAGGAACATGATCTGTGGCAGTGCAGAATTGAAGCTGAGAGACACTCAGTCTGAGTGTAGAAGATGTTAACAACTGGTGATGGAGTTTAACTCATTGAAGACGGCACTATTTTTAGCTCGTGTCCACTGGAGACGCATGTTTCTGGGCATTTTTACAGAAATTGCTGAAAAAATACTAATCAAGCAATGGAAAAACTGTTGCCATCATTAGAACGCTCTTTGTCTCCTCTATCCTTGTAGATCAATGTCATTCTCTCGTTAATTTTATTTTGAATATAGTATTGCAACAAAGATGGGTACCGTCTGGCGTGCCTGATTTAGTTCGACTGGAGTGAGTCCGACTCTAAGCCGACAGCGTGTACGGATCAGTTTCCGATTCCTCTTCTTCTGTCAGCAGTTCGTGCACTATACCTATGATCTGCTCCTCTAAAACTGCATCTTTTTCATCTTCGGAAAAACGGATCACATCGTCCTTCTCATCTGATGCTTCTTTCACAGCGATTTCAACAACATCCTCATCGTCCTGCCGCGACGCCATTGTGATTCAGCCTTGAAAGCGCCCCTTGCCACATGTGTAAACAAAGTCTGGCAGTGCCTTATCCTCTTCAAATTCAGAGACACAGACGATCTACAATGTTCCTCACTATCTTATAAGAGAACTAGACTACCTCGACTGGTTAAGAGCCCCTTACAACACACACAAGAAATTTACATACGCACCGCATCATATGATGCGGTGCGTCGTCAACCGTTGCTCACCTCACCGCATCATATGATGCGGTGCGTCGTCATTGAGTTAATGAGGGAAGGGGTGGTGGAGGGGATGCATACGCCAAGGTCCCGCTATATTCATCTTTGTAAGAAAGCTTCAGGTTTAATCAGCAACATGAACCTGCTGCAACAACTCCATTGACCAATGACAGACAGGAATTCAGCTGTCACTTTGAGTAAAAGGCAAACCACTGGACCACAGCTAGGCAACAGTTTATGACCAGAGGCTTTTGCAAAGGAGTTGCCTGACATTTGAGCCTGTTCATTCTACTGGTGTTGTGTTGTTACACCTGGTGTTGTGTTTTTACACCTGGTGTTGTGTTGTTTCTACTGGTGTTGTGTTGTTACTACTGGTGTTGTGTTTTTACACTTGGTGTTGTGTTGTTTCTACTGGTGGTGTGTTGTTACTACTGGTGTTGTGTTTTTACACTTGGTGTTGTGTTGTTTCTACTGGTGGTGTGTTGTTACTACTGGTGTTGTGTTTTTACACCTGGTGTTGTGTTGTTTCTACTGGTGTTGTGTTTTTACACCTGGTGTTGTGTTGTTTCTACTGGTGGTGTATTGTTACACCTGGTGGTGTGTTGTTACCACTGGTGTTGTGTAGTTTCTACTGGTGTTGTGTTGTTTCTACTGGTGTTGTGTTGTTACCACGGGTGTTGTGTTGTTACTACTGGTGTTGTGTTGTTACACCTGGTGTTGTGTTCTTACCACTGGTGTTGTGTTGTTACTACTGGTTTTGTATTGTTACACCTGGTGTTGTATTGTCACTACTGGTGTTGTGTTGTCACACCTGGTGTTGTGTTGTTACTACTGGTGTTGTTTTGTTACACCTGGTGTTGTGTTCTTACTACTGGTGTTGTTTTGTTACACCTGGTGTTGTGTTCTTACTACTGGTGTTGTGTTGTCACACCTGGTGTTGTTACTACTGGTGTTGTGTTACTACTGGTGTTGTGTTGTTACCACTGGTATTGCGTTGTTACCACTGGTGTTGTGTTGTTACCACTGGTGTTGTGTTGTTACTTCTGGTGTTGTGTTGTTACCACTGGTGTTGTGTTGTTACCACTGGTGTTGTGTTGTTACCACTGGTGTTGTGTTGTTACCACTGGTGTTGTGTTGTTACCACTGGTGTTGTGTTGTTACCACTGGTGTTGTGTTGTTACCACTGGTGTTGTGTTGTTACACATGTGCAGTTGATGTGGAGATGTTTTATATGTGTGTTTCCTGACACTTATTTGCACTGGTGCTTGATTGTGGTTTTCAGGATGGACAGCGTGTCATCTGAGAAAGGCGGTGAATCCAAGGCTGCAGGTGGAGGTGCGTAGATAAACATCTCTCTCTTCAGTTGTCTTCCCTTGTTGTGTCATCAGTGACAGTGTTCATCCTGCCTTACACCTGGTGGAGGTGCGTAGATAAACATCTCTCTCTTCTGTGTCTTCCCTTGTTGTGTCATCAGTGACAGTGTTCATCCTGTCTTACATCTGGTGGAGGTGCGTAGATAAACATCTCTCTCTTCAGTTGTCTTCCCTTGTTGTGTCATCAGTGACAGTGTTCATCCTGCCTTACACCTGGTGGAGGTGCGTAGATAAACATCTCTCTCTTCTGTGTCTTCCCTTGTTGTGTCATCAGTGACAGTGTTCATCCTGTCTTACATCTGGTGGAGGTGCGTAGATAAACATCTCTCTTTTCTGTGTCTTCCCTTGTTGTGTCATCAGTGACAGTGTTCATCCTGCCTTACACCTGGTGGAGGTGCGTAGATAAACATCTCTCTCTTCTGTGTCTTCCCTTGTTGTGTCATCAGTGACAGTGTTCATCCTGTCTTACATCTGGTGGAGGTGCGTAGATAAACATCTCTCTCTTCTGTGTCTTCCCTTGTTGTGTCAACAGTGACAGTGTTCATCCTGCCTTACACGTAGGGTTGTAAAACCCAAATCCCCAGTACTCAAAACATTTGCCGATTTGGGGTGACAAAGAGACAGTTTTGGTATAATCATAATTAATGGACTAAATAAACAAACCCAAAATATAACCCATAGCCCCCACTCCTGCTGCTGCTGCTGCTGCTGCTGATGATGATGCAGATGATGTGGATGTGATTTATGATGATGTAGATGATGATGATAAAGTGGATGACGATGGCGGGAACCATGACCACCACCACAACCATCACCATGATGAATTTGATGACAAAAGCAAAAATGATGACAGTGATGTCAACAACTCTATGAATGAGAAAGTTTATTGACTGTGGGAACGCCATGTCTGCTGCTTGCAGGAGATGACGGAGGGGAGGGTGCCATAGAATTTCAGCCAGCTCTCATCAGCGTCTTCAACCGGCGCGAGTCAGACGAGCTGTCGTCCCGTGAGACGGTGAAGCAGCATCTGTGGGAGGTGCACTTCGCTGAGTTTGGCAGGTCAGTGAACTGTGGCTTTGCCGCACTCTGGTCTTCACTTGTCAGCTGGAACTTGTAGCGCCAATTTGCTGTTTGATTGCAAGGACTGAATTGTGTGAAGCTGAGCTCTGATGAACCAGTAGGGAAAATCTTCTCTCAAGTATGCAATCCTCCATTTGACAAAATGATAGTTAATCTTGATTGCCATGGAAGATGACTGGATGTCTGAGTAACTTTGTAATGTGTGCATTTTCTTTGAAGTTGCTTTGACAGACAGTGTAAAACTGTCCATGACTACGATGAAACACTGCTTTTGTAAAATGGAGACGCTTTCATGCGTGTTTGACCATTTCTGTGTGCATACATGTTTGTGTTGAAATGGGGGGGGGGGGGGGGGAAGCTTTAGCCATGTTTATGTCAGTTTAAAGTGTTTGAGCAAATGCCCAGTACAATCGTCAGGGGGCTAATTTGTGTGTATTATTTCCTGTAGCTTTACCCCCTGTGGGTTGGGGGTCAGAATACACCCACCACGTCTCCCTCCGCGCTTCGTAAAAGACGAAGAAATAGGGACATCGTGACCTGACTGGCTCATACTCTAGTTTGATTGATTCCATGCTTAATGGCCTTACATAGGCTACACAGGCTGAGTGATAGGCCGTAAAACTCCATCCCTCCCTCCCTCCTGTAGCTTTACTCAAAAGTGAATTGAATTACGTGCATTATAAATGTCCACTGTTATCCTTCAAAATTTGTTTAACCACTGCATAATGTTGTAAAATCTAATTTTGTCATCTTGACACTTCGCTCTGGCATTCTAAGGCGTGGTAATATTTTGTTAAAAACTGTTTGATTCAAGATTCAGAAAGTAAATGTAATTTAACTGCTTTTGAGACTCTTGGCTAGAGTTGGAGCCAAAGGTTGGGAATTTTAAACAAATATGACCAGAGTGAAACACTTTGAGGTGTAGGAATCATTGGTTTAAGGAAGGAAAAATGTTGTAGGCATAGCCTTTCTGCAGTTTGACAAACAGCAAGAGTTTTCCTATGGTTGAAAGTTGAATTTAGCTTTGTTTCCTGAATCTTTGTGACAGTGCATGTGGATTGTGTGTGGCAGGGGGATGTGCACGTACCGCACCCATGACACCCTGAAGCTGACACTGAAGGGAATCCCGGACATGTACCGAGGGGAGATGTGGATGGTCTTCTCTGGTGCAGTCAATGAGGTAGGAATCGGGGTCACTTCTCATGCTTTCCTCCTTCTGTTTTTCTGCCTATGTGTGGGTACTCAATTATAGCCAGATAACTGACCTGTCACTGGCATGTTGTCTGTCAGGGTTTCAGATGTGTGTGTGTGTGTGTGTGTGTGTGTGTGTGTGTGTGTGTGTGTGTGTGTGTGTGTGTGTGTGTGTGTGGTGTGTGTGTGTGTGTGGTGTGTGTGTGTGTGTGTGTGTGTGTGTGTGTGTGTGTGTGTGTGTGTGTGTGTGTGTGTGTGTGTGTGTGTGTGTGTGTGGTGTGTGTGTGTGTGTGTGTGTGTGGTGTGTATGTGGTGTGTGTGTGTGTGTGTGTGTGTGTGTGTGTGTGTGTGTGTGTGTGTGTGTGTGTGTGTGTGTGTGGTGTGTGTGTGGTGTGTGTGTGGTGTGTGTGTGGTGTGTGTGTGGTGTGTGTGTGTGTGTGTGAGTGGTGTGTGTGTGTGTGTGTGTGTGGTGTGTGTGTGTGTGTGGTGTGTGTGTGTGTGTGGTGTGTGTGTGTGTGTGTGTGTGTGTGTGTGTGTGTGTGTGTGTGTGTGTGTGTGTGCGTGTGTGTGGTGTGTGTGTGTGTGTGTGTGTGTGCGTGCGTGCGTGTGTGTGTGTGTGTGTGTGTGTGTGTGTGTGTGTGTCTGCATTTGAATGTATTACTTTTATTTTAAATTATCTTATTGCTGTATGTGATTTTCAATGTTTGATTTTCAAATATTGCTTATGACTGTGCATGCTTGTGTGATCCTCTCCAGAGCTTGGTGAAATACTTTCACATGTGAGTTTTAAAAATATTACTCATGTTTTCCAGATGGCGATGAACCCAGGCTACTATGCGCGCATTGTCCAGCAGAGTCAGGGGAAAAACACCATTGCCACAGATGAAATTGAGAGAGATTTGCACAGGTGAGCCACGTGGTTTTCATCCCACACCTCCCACAGTAGGCTAGCTTAGATACTGTCACTTAATCATGCGCACAAGTGAGGGAAAATTTGAAGGAAGAGGAATGAAATTTCACGCACCCTCTTTCATTCCTGAACTGTCTTGTCATGGAATACTTCTCACACTGGAAGTTCAGTCCATAGGGTATCACAAATGCCTGTTTCAAGACGGGATGAACATCTAGTCCTGATGTTGCCCACTCTCATTTGACAAGACAAATGAAACATGGGAGAAAATTGAATTGGTTGATAGAAGAAACCACATGTCATCTTTGAAAGAAAGTGATCATTGATGAACCAGCACATACCCTTGGTCCATGGATGACATCAGAGTGAATCTCATTGCCGAAAGCATTCCATGCCCTCTGCATCATTTGACAAGTTTGTTTCTGATGCAGGTCGCTGCCCGAGCACCCTGCCTTCCAGTCTGACCGGGGCATCGGCGCCCTCCGCCGAGTGCTGACAGCCTACGCCTGGAGGAACCCCAACATTGGTACGTGGCGGACTGATGCTGATGAGAAATGCTGTTTTTTTAAAAACTCTTAACGTCCTATAAGGAATTTCACAACTACAAGCCCCGGTCCTATAAGGTTTGAAAGAAAATGAAATGTAACACGGTTGATTTGTTAAAAAATTCCTACTTTAGTCAAAGTAAATGTTGGTCATTCTAAGATCAAGTACAAAGTGTTTTTGATATTTTTCTTTGCTTACTTTGCATGTAATTTGCATGATTAGGATTTAGACTAACAAGTGGTTAGGAGCGGTAGAGGATGTTAAGAGTTAAATATAGCTGGCATGTGTGGAAGGGAATAATTGTCATTCACTTTTCTCCTTTTATATGTTACTATCTTGACAACATTTTGGGAGACTGCTTCTCATCCTAGACTTAATATTTGTCAGTTTAAAGAGAGGTTTCCTGGACAATATACAAAGTATTAAAATAATGGAATTTTGCATAGCAGTGTTAACCTACTCTTCAAGAAAAAAATCCCTGTAATACAGTGCACTCTATGGCCTGAATGGCTGCCTTAGTGCTGGAGGAAAATAGTTCTCTCTGGAGTTTCTTGGTGTGATCTTTGTATATGTTTGACGATAGAAACCCACAGCCACTTATGAACATTTCCCCAGAGAGTGTTGTCTAGATCGTCTCATTGCTTGAGAGGCCCACATGCTGATGCCATGCATCAGTACCTCTGTGCCTGTTGACTTCACTGCAGTGGCGGGTGGCCCCCTGTGGAATAGGGGGTAAGAATAAACCCACTGTGTGTCTCCACAGGATTTATGGAAGGCAGATAACTAGCTCTAAACAGCTATAGTGATCTTTGTAGTCAGTGGCCTTACATGACCAAAAAAGGCTGATAGCATGCAGAAGCTTCATTCATTCATTCATTCATTCATTCATTCATTCATTCATTCATTCATTCATTCATTCATTCATTCATTCATTCATTCATTCATTCATTCATTCATTCATTCATTCATTCATTCAATGGCTGGTGTGTGTGCATGTTGCAGGCTACTGCCAGGCCATGAACATAGTGACCAGCGTGCTGCTGCTGTACACCAGCGAGGAGGAGGCCTTCTGGCTGCTCACTGCCGTCTGTGAGCGGCTCCTGCCCGACTACTACAACACCAAGGTGGTCGGTGCCCTCATAGACCAAGGTGCGTTGGCTGCCGTCCCTAGAGCCGTCCCTCCCAGTGTTTGAGGAGTCTGCAGTGCTCTGTGAGGAGAGATTGCACTGGTCACTCTCAGGTGACTAGGTTACCTGTGCTGAACACGGAGTGACTGCATGGAGGTGGATAGAGACAGGAAAAAGAATTAGGAGAGGAAAAGAATGGAGAGTATGATGATAAAGATTACCAACAGAACTTTTGTGGTTGTTCCAAGACTTTTGTAGAGTGCAGAACTTCATTTTTGTGCTCCAGCTGCTCAAAAATTAATCGTTGAGAAGTTGTTGAACCAACACACACACACACACACACACACACACACACACACACACACACACACACACACACACACACAATACACACACACACACACACACACACACACACACACACACCTTTCCTATCCTTGAGAATATTGGAACTTGAATGAATCCTTTATCCTGGCAGATCCACAGGATGTACAGAGCAGATACACCTTTTGCAATCAGATCATGTATCTGTAGAGGTTGTGTGTGTGTGTGTGTGTGTGTGCATGTGTGCGTGCATACATGTGTGACGGAGTTGGTAGATGCATGGATTGATAAGTTCTGTAAAAGAATTTTTGTGTGTGAGAAGAATCATGTTTTTAAAGTCTGTAAATTCAGGCAGGTTAATTACACAGCAAGAATCCTACATGCATTGCACTGCTGCAGGTGTGTTTGAGGAGCTGATGAAGGAGTACGTGCCCTCCCTGTACCAGAAGCTGGACACGCTGGGCCTCCTCAGCATGATCTCCCTGTCCTGGTTCCTCACCATCTTCCTCAGGTGAGCAGCCATCCATACAGTGCCTGTAGTGGGGAACAGCCGTACACGCCTTCAGCACGCGTACACACAGCTGGAAGTTGTCGAATGGAACTGGATGGTGAGGTGTTTGAATGAATCCCCTATGCAGTGCCTGTAGTGGGGAATAGCCGTACACGCCTTCAGCACACGTACACACAGCTGGAAGTTGTTGAATGGAACTGGATGGTGAGGTGTTTGAATGAATCCCCTTGTGTGCACACTGGCTCTGTGAGGTCCAGTGCTTGATGCTGAACATGGCCTATAACATCCTGGAGATTAGTGCAGGCTGTGCTGGATGTAGGGGTAGACTTTTGCCAAATAATTCAGATTTGTACAATGTCAACAAGGCAATTTTCTCAGATCTCATGTTTAGACATGATCAGAGCTTATACCAAGATGATAGTCATCAGCATGTAACCAATGATGTTTGCATGTCTTCACACCTAATGCTATGACAGCGAGTGTAAATTATAAATAGAGAGTTCAAGCATTGATGCTGTGTACAGTTGTGTTCAGGATTTGATGGTTTGTCCTCTTGGTCCTCAGTGTCATGCCATTTGACTGCGCTGTGAACATTCTGGATTGCTTCTTCTACGATGGGGCAAAGGTACACTTACTTGATGAGTTTTCTATTTTCATTCCTTTCCTTATTGGAGAAAGCAATAGCCCTGTCTTCTAAGCATTAGACCTTTAGTGCATTTCTGCCCTGGCTATAGAATACTTTTGGTCCAAAACACACCGAGGTATCTGAATATCTTATCAGAATTTGATCTCAATAAATATAGAAATGCCCGAATTATCATGCTATATTTGAAAATGCTTTGATTCTCATGCCACACATTTCAGTGGTTTCTGAATGCCATACATGTGAAAGAAAATGTACAATTGTTAATTAATCAATGTTGTAAAGTAGTTCAGAGAAGTAGAAGAAAAATACTTTGACATTGTTGCTTTTTACAGAGGGTTTTATAGCAGTCTCAGAAGTGGCAGTTTCACCAATTTTATTCTGTCACTTCAAACTATGCCCACAATGAATCATTCTTGAACCACTTGATCACATCTAATCACCTGAGTGCTTATTTCTGAGCAGTCTGTTACCTGTGTGTGTGTTTGTGTGTGTTGCAGGTGATATTTCAGGTGGCCCTGACCATCCTGGACAACAAGAGTCAGGAGCTGCTTGCGTGCCGAGAGGACGGGGAGGCCATGACGGTGCTGGGCCAGTACCTGGAGAACGTCACCAACCGCGACTCCACCATGCCCCACCTCCGCCACACCTCCACCATGACTGCTGCCTGCAACCTGGACACTGAGGTGAGCAGAGTTTGACCTCTGCCTGCTACCCGTGCAGGGGTCAGCATTGACTCCCTACTCGGCCTGAAAAATCCCTTGCCCGGCAAACCTCCGTACTTGCCTGTATTTTTTGGTCTGCTGTGAACTTTTATTAGTAGAGTCACACACATACCCACAAAGACAGACACACACACAGTCCCACACACAGTCTCGCACACACACACACACAGTCGCACACAGTCACACACACAGAGCACACTAACATTCACATAGACACACAGTCACACATACAGTCACACATGCACAGTCACACATTCTCTCATTCTGTTGACTCTGCAGCTTCTCTTGCACCAAATCTCCTTGTAGCTGAAGAAGAAGCCCAACCCTGAAGTGTTTTGGTTGCAGCCCTCTGTGGACGTGACGGACCTGATAGAGGACAGCTACCGCAAGTTTGGCATCATCACCAACCAGGACATCGACAAACTGAGGCTCAAGCACAGACTCCAAGTGGTTCAGGTGGGGACTCTGCAGTGTTGGTTGTTGTCTGTCAAGGCCACCATTGAGGATCCTTGATGTACCACTGCTTATCTTTCCCAGGTTCCATGAGATAATGACTCTCTCTCTCTCTCTCTCTCTCTCTCTCTCTCTCTCTCTCTCTGTCTCTTTGTTCTCTCTCTCTCTCTCTCTCTCTCTCTCTCTCTCTCTCTCTATCTTTCTCTTGCTCTTTCCCTTGCTCTCTCCCTCTCTCTCTCTCTTGCTCTCTCCCTCTCTCTCTCTCTTGCTCTCTCCCTCTCTCTCTCTCTCTCTCTTGCTCTCTCTCTCTCTCTCTCTCTCTCTCTCTCTCTCTCTCTCACTCTCTCTCTCTCTCTCTCTTGCTCTCTCCCTCTCTCTCTCTCTCTCTCTCTCTCTTGCTCTCTCCCCCCCCCCCTCCCTCTCTCTCTCTCTCTCTCTCTCTCCTCTCTCTCTCTCTCTCTCGCTCGCTCTCTCTCTCTCTCTCTCTCTCTCTCTCTCTCTCTCTCTCCTCTCTCTCTCTCTCTCTCTCTCTCTCTCTCTCTCTCTCCCTCTCTCTCTCTCTCTTGCTCTCTCCCCCCCCTCTCTCTCTCTCTCTCTCTCTCTCTCTCTCTCTCTCTCTCTCTCTCTCTCTCTCTCTCTCTCTCTCTCTCTCTCTCTCTCTCTCTCTCACCCCCACCCCCCACCCCCTCCCTCTTTCTCCCTGCATCCAAGAACCAAGAATAGACTGAAAACTTGTTTGTTCCCCAGTGAAGTTGTGCAGTGCCCTGAACAGTTTTGACTGAAATTGGTGCTCTAAGGGAAGAAATTCACCAAGAAGAATGTTTTCCTTTACTGTAAAAAGAGTATAAAAGCTTTATCATCGTTATTATAATTAATGAAGCAAGTAAAGTGAATTTTTGAAAATCAGGTTTGCCACTGGCACATGAGTAGTAGTGGGCCACATAGGAACATGTAGTATGTCCCGTGCTCTTGCGTTCCACACCATGCCATCATTCCCATACAAGTCCTCACTGCCAGCAAAGTATGGCACTCTCCTTGCACTTTCTCTCTCTAGCTGAATATTTAAATTTAGTGACAGTGTGATTATCCTGTGTCAGAACTGCCACACAAGGAATGCATGATTAATGGGTAATTTGTGAAAACGGTGAGTCTGAAAGGTAAACACAAGATGGATTACACATCAGACTTTGTGTGTTAAACGTGGAACTTGGGTTATGATTTGCAACTTTGTTGTAAAATGTCTATTGTGTGTTGTTTCACACATACAAATAGTGTTAGTTTTGACACATTTGTGCTTAGCAAATATATTTTCAATGTACTTTAATGCAAATTATCACGGCATTTTTCCAGAACATAGAGGACAGCGTGATGCGAAACATTCTGAGAAGTGTGGCCTCAGACACTCTTTTCCAAGGAAAGGAACTGGAGAATCTCTACTTGCTCTTCAAGGTAGGAAAAGTTACGGGACTTTGCACGACCTGTGGAACATTTCTGTCATGTTGGTACTCTCTGGGTGTGTTACAGATGGTAGTTTTGATCCTACTTTGATAGGAAATCTATATTGAAGATATGATATCATCTTTTCTTGCAATACGAAAAAGTGACAGAGTTGTCTATTTTATTAAATGAACTAGTATTCAGATGGATTTCTGAAGACTTTGAGGGCAGTCATGGATGTTTGCTCTGTCTGATTTCAGTTTGTATGTGAATTTGCCCCTGACTTTTGAAGAATCAGCCAAGAAAAGTACGAGCTTCATAAGCATTATTATGTTTTTTATTATTTTAATTCTTTTGATTTATTCAAGCGTGCTACTAGACTAAAGAATACTGGTATGTACATGAATCCAGTATGAAACAACAAAAGCAACAACAAAAGCAACAACAAAACAAAACAACAAGCAAAATCCCTCTGATTCTTTCTCATTGTCACCCAGTTTTGCTGGAAATTCTAGCCTGGTGAACCAGGAAGTGTTACCCCTGCTACACGTTTTCTAGCACTGGACTTCACTTTGCACCTGACTGTGCTGTGCTTGCAGGAGGAGTACCTGATGTCGTGCTACTGGCGGACAGCCCAGCAGTCTGTGGACACTTCGGACAAGTACGACCCCTCCCGCCCCTACTACGAGTTGTACAAAGTGGACTTTGACACCTTCAAGACCATGTTCCTCTACATCTCGCCCTGGGGCAAGGGCCACCATGCTGGCGTGCTGGCTCTCCGCTCCTTCAGGGTGAGCTGCCGAGTTTGTAGGGAGTTTTTTGTTTGCGGAGGATGTGACAGCCTGTGTAGTTATAGGGAAGTACGGTTCTTGTTTTTGACTCACATGCGAAGCAAAAGTGAGTCTATGTACTGAGCCGTGTCGTCCGTCCGTCCGGGCGTCGTCCGGAGAGCCGGGCGTCCGTCCGGCGTCCGTAAAAAAACTTCAAACGATGGGATTTTTCTCGGCAGACACTATTAAGTCTATCAACACCAAATGTGGCATGATGGTGTATGATGACAAGGCCTCAAAAAACATACATAGTGACTTGACCTTGCTTCAAGGTCAAGGTCACAGGAGCCATAAATGTGGTCTCAAAAACAGTCATTTTTCACATTTTCCCAATTTTCTCCCACGTTATTGAGAATGGCGACCTTAGCTACAAGTGGTATATAGGTCAAAGCAAGCCCTATCTTTTGATACCAGTTTGGTTGACCTTGCTTCAAGGTCAAGGTCACAGGAGCTCTTCAAAGTTGGATTGTATACATATTTTGAAGTGACCTTGACCCTGAACTATGGCAGATAACTGTTTCAAACTTAATAATTATGTGGGGCACATGTTATACTTTCATCATGAGACACATTTGTTCACATATCATCAAGGTCAAGGTCACTTTGACCCTTATGAAATGTGACCAAAATGGGGTAGTGAACCACTAAAAGTGACTATATCTCATGGTAGAAAGTGCCAATAAGCACCATTGTGCTTCCTATGTCTTGAATGAACAGCTTTGTGTTGCATGACCTTGGATGACCTTGACCTTGGGTCAAGGTCACATGTATTTTAGTAGGAAAAATGTGTAAAGCATTTCTTAGTGTATGATGTCATTGGTAGGTTTAGTTGTTTGACCTTGACCTTGAAGGTTACCTGAAGGTCAAGGTCAAGCATGTGTAGTTATAGGGAAGTACGGTTCTTGTTTTTGATAGTTCATAGCAGTAGAGATTCAGGATGAGCTATGTTTGGGAGTAGATAAGATAAAACTACCTCTGAGATGTGAAGAGTATGCTGGCTCTCTGCTCTTTCAGGGTGAACTGTGGTGTTTGTAGGGAGTTTTTTCTCTGTGGAGAATGTGACAGAGTATGTAGTTATAGGGAAGTATGGTTCTTGTATTTGTTAGTTCCACAGGACTATGGATGTAGGATGAGCTATGATAGTATTTGTGCATGAATAAAATAAAACTATAACCAGAGGTACACATTTGTATCATAGCAGAATTGAATAGAACACAATTGCATATTAGCACTCAAACATGAAAAAAGTGTTATGGAGCAAGAAGTTCTCCTACCAAAGCACAAGTGAGCAGCAGATTATTCAGGAAAGAGTTGAGGAAAATAAACTATTTTGAACCTGAGGGAAACAGGACATGCTTGTCCTTTATTGACTCACATGCGAAGCAAAAGTGAGTCTATGTACTGAGCCGTTTCGTCCGTCCGTCCGTCCGTCCGTCCGTCCGGGCGTCCGTCCGTCCGGGCGTAAAAAACTTAACGTTGGATTTTTCTCGGAGACTATTAAGTCTATCAACACCAAATGTGGCATGGTGGTGTATGATGACAAGGCCTCAAAAAACATACATAGTGACTTGACCTTGCTTCAAGGTCAAGGTCACAGGAGCCATAAATGTGGTCTCAAAAACAGTCATTTTTCACATTTTCCCAATTTTCTCCCACGTTATTGAGAATGGCGACCTTAGCTACAAGTGGTATATAGGTCAAAGCAAGCCCTATCTTTTGATACCAGTTTGGTTGACCTTGCTTCAAGGTCAAGGTCACAGGAGCTCTTCAAAGTTGGATTGTATACATATTTTGAAGTGACCTTGACCCTGAACTATGGCAGATAACTGTTTCAAACTTAATAATTATGTGGGGCACATGTTATACTTTCATCATGAGACACATTTGTTCACATATCATCAAGGTCAAGGTCACTTTGACCCTTATGAAATGTGACCAAAATGGGGTAGTGAACCACTAAAAGTGACTATATCTCATGGTAGAAAGTGCCAATAAGCACCATTGTGCTTCCTATGTCTTGAATGAACAGCTTTGTGTTGCATGACCTTGGATGACCTTGACCTTGGGTCAAGGTCACATGTATTTTAGTAGGAAAAATGTGTAAAGCATTTCTTAGTGTATGATGTCATTGGTAGGTTTAGTTGTTTGACCTTGACCTTGAAGGTCACCTGAAGGTCAAGGTCATATAAAGGTCAAGGTCAAGCATGTGAGTCGTATGGGCTTTGCCCTTCTTATTTTAGTTTTCAAAGTGTCACTCATGACCTCATTGGAGCCTAGTGGTTTGCACGCTGGACCTGCAGTCATCTGCAGCTTGTGAGTGCCATGTTGGAATGGACCTGCAGTCACTGCAGCTTGTGAGTGCCATGTTGGAATGGACCTGCAGTCACTGCAGCTTGTGAGTGCCATGTTGGACTGGACCTGCAGTCATCTGCAGCTTGTGAGTGCCATGTTGGAATGGACCTGCAGTCACTGCAGCTTGTGAGTGCCATGTTGGAATGGACCTGCAGTCACTGCAGCTTGTGAGTGCCATGTTGGAAGCTGTGCAGATCACAGACTTGCACCTGCAGTCACCTGCAGCTTGTGAGTGCCATGTTGGAAGCTGTGCAGATCACAGACTTGCATCCTTGAGCAAGGTGCCTTATTCTCATTGCTTCTCCTCCCCCAGCAGTACATTGGGTACCTGTGAGGGCTGTACGAATTGTGAAAGCTAACTTTGGTGCATTCATTGGAAGCCTGGTGAATGCTCCCCAGGGAGGGATAAATGAGTAGCCTGTTGACCGGGAGGTAAATATGTGCAGCTTGAGCACCCAGGAACGGGTGGAAAGTCGCGATATAAAAAAGAGCACCTTTACCTTTACACCGAACGCTCTTGAGCACCAAGAGCAAAACTGCACCTTGTGAACTTGACACAGTGCTCGATCTCACACCTTGATGCCTGTTACGTATTTGTGTTGTATCTCTGCAGTACCTGGACGCCAACAAGGACAACCTGATCAACCTGAAGGAGTTTGTGCACCTGCTGGGGCTGACCTGCAAGGGGGACTTCACGCAGCGCATGAAGCTGCTGTTCATGCTGCACCAGCCCCCAGCACTGCTGCCTGACGACCCCATGGATGACTCCCCCTCCTCCCCCAAGTCAGGTGGGGGTTCTGTCTCTGTTGGGACGAATGCTCTGATGCAGATTACAGTGTATAAAGTATGGGCCTTTACATTATTACCTGCTGCCTATATCACTTAATAAGTCTGATGTGATAGACTAATGCACATTTTTTCAGAATGATGTTTCATTGCTCCTTATGATAAACATTTTTATAGCATATATCCTGCATGCCTAGTGAAATGATTTCATTATGATACGTCTCTGGTGATAATGTATATTTTTTTTTGACAGTTATATACTTAAGATGACATTTCAGCATGGTGAATGCATAGTGTAACTTATTGAAGGTAGTAGTATTTGTCGGTGCGGGTAGAAGAGGTTGGCTCATGAAAAGATTCATGGTACGTGCGAAGAGTTTACTTGGTACTGTGCTTCTATGGCTGGCCCCAGGAAGATCTTTATTATATATACACTGGTTTAGTGCAGAATTGCAGAGCATAATGAAAATTTGTCATTGAAACAGGATAGCACTTGGGATAATGCTCAGGACACAGATGGAATCTTGTTATTGCTATTCCCAAGACAGTGACATTCACAATGCATTATCTCTCTCTCAGCAGTATTTGTGACACTGAATTCTGAAATTGTATTTGCAAAACTGAAGAAGTTTGAGGGAAGTCTTAATCCAAATTAAATGTGGGGATTCAAATTGAGATTAGATAGCATATTAGTTGACAGATGACGGTTGCATCCAAAATCCTTTTTGTCAGTATAATTTTCATATGTGTTGACTAAATCACTTCTGATAATCTTTCCTTTGTTTTGTCACAGATTCCACTGAGAGTGCTGTGGATGCTGCCGACTTCTTTGACAACACAGAGGAGGGGGATGATAAGGGAGACAATGATGGTACGATGACACTTTTTTCTACTGCATGTATGTGTACTGTATGCATGCTTTGACAACAATGGGAATTATTTAAGTCATTTCCTACCTTCTCAGAATTAGACTCAAGCAAAACTTTATCTGTTATTTTTAAGAAATCATACTAGTGTAGTCTTTTAATATGTTTCAGTAGGAATCTCTTTTGTTTGTTCACTATATAGATAGTGTGGGCAATTGAATGTTTGATGTGGTTTCCACAAAGCTGTTATGCACATATTTGTACTGCCACCACCATGAAACTTGGCATCATCCAATATCATTCTGTTCATTACAATGTGCCACTAGTCCTTGTGCACTGAATCCACATGACACCCCACTGAAATCTAGCTACAACAGGATTTGCTGGGGGTCATAAACTGTAAAACAATTTTGAGATTTATCTTGAGCTGGGAAGCTGAGCCATCACTCCTTACACAATGTGACTTTCAGGGTTTTAGTCCACCAATAAATGGGTGTTTTTTATGTTTACAGGAAGACTAATCTTTTTTGTGAAATATAAATGTATCTGATTGCATAACTTTTCTCCTCATCATCATCTTGATTCTGTCATGCTTTGCAAACTTTGGTTGCAAACAGAGTATTTATCGACACACATTAAAAAAAATATTTTTCTCTAAAGTGCCCTTTTCCGGTGCACACTTATCCAGAAAGGCGTGAATCATCAACCACAGCATATATCATAGTAATTTTAGGACCAGTTTGAATGGAATACATTGCAGTTTGCGGTGATATAATCATCTGGAAATGGCACAAGGTATCAGACCGACTCGGTTTATGAGGACAAATCAGGTATGACTGTTTATGAAATTGAAGCACTGCAATGTGGAGAAGGCTAAGCAAAAATGGAACTCCATCACTGATGGTTTGAAAGACAACTTTTGCACTTCTTGGAACGTTTCTCCCCAGACCTGGAACTGCCCAGTGCTTTGCCAGAGGAGGCTGAGGGGCTGCCAGATGACATGGACACTGACGTTCCTGGCATGGAGGGGCTCTCCTTGGCGGAGAAGAAGCCCAAGGCCGTTGTGCTGTCCCAGCCCACTGCTGCCAGCGCCTCCCCTGCCCCTATCCCCATCCCCGCCCCCATCCCCACCCCCATCCTCCCCACAGATGTCCCCATCTCCCCCACCCGTGGTGCCGAGGAGGTGGTGGTGGGGGCCGATACCCCTGACGTCATTTCTATGGACAGCAGCAGTGGCGGGCTGGAGCAGACCGAGCTGTCGAGCCAAGACTCGGACACAGGTGAGAAGTAGCGTGATGTGTGTGATGTCGGGTCATTACATGATCAGTGTTGGGCCCTTGGTTAGATATTCTGCAGTGCATCTGTCAAGTTGTTTGGATTTATGCCAGTATTAATTTGAAAGAACTTCAAATCATGACATTCTCAGATAAATTGTTTTTAATAGTCATTCCTGCTTTGAACTTTTTAACCTTTGTTTTGTATGACGATCTATACATGGTGAAGCTGTTATTGGTCATCTTGACCATTCTGCTGGAATACAAAAAACCCAATTTAATACGATGTTGGAGTGTATATGCTCATGATATACTAATTGATTTGTTGTAAACATTGATCTTTTAAGTAACTTTATTTGTAAATACTGCCAAAGTTGCTGCATTTAACTTGTTTTCCTCTGCCCAGCTTCAGGCCATGACTTCATCCACGTGACCAGGAAAGAGGAGGGACGCCGACTGCGGGCGGACAGCAAGGAGGAGTTCAGAAGCATGCCTCGCATGAACCAGGTACGGGGCTTGATTCACAGGCAAGCGTCAGCAGTGACAGAAGCATGCCTCGCATGAACCAGGTACGGAGCTTGATTCACAGGCAAGCGTCAGCAGTGACAGAAGCATGCCTCGCATGAACCAGGTACGGGGCTTGATTCACAGGCAAGCGTCAGCAGTGACAGAAGCATGCCTCCCATGAACCAGGTACGGGGCTTGATTCACAGCAGTGACAGAAGCATGCCTCGCATGAACCAGGTACGGGGCTTGATTCACAGGCAAGCGTCAGCAGTGACAGAAGCATGCCTCGCATGAACCAGGTACGGGGCTTGATTCACAGGCAAGCGTCAGCAGTGACAGAAGCATGCCTCGCATGAACCAGGTACGGGGCTTGATTCACAGGCAAGCGTCAGCAGTGACAGAAGCATGCCTCGCATGAACCAGGTACGGAGCTTGATTCACAGGCAAGCATCACCAGTGACAGCTCTTCCTCGTGGAGAACATGAAAGGGAAAGCTTTGTCCGACTTGATGTTGCACACTTGCCTGTGTGGCTGTGGCTTGCCAGGCATTAGAGACGGACGCTCTCATGTGGAGCATCAGTAGACCTGTGCTGTCTGAAGGTCCTGTTGCTCAGTTTCCCCAGCAGCTCACAATACATGGTGTTTGTGACCCCGCACCACCAAATCAGTCTTAAGGTAGATTTTGAAGTTTTTGAGATTATTACATTTCCAAAACCAACAATGTTTGCTGATTATTTTGATACCAGAATGATTTTTGTAGCAAAAAAATGTAGAAGTTATGGCGGTTTGAAGTCAGCACCTCCATCGCAAGCCTTTCAGAGAAAACAGACTTAGAAGTTTGTGTACACTGTCCCCCAATTTCTCCTTAGCAACAGGGTCTTAGAATTATCCAACCTTCTTGATTGTTTGCCAAAAGTTTGGGAAGGCATCTGCACATTTTAATCCATAAGTGTAATGATGTGTTGATTTTTAGTGATCGTGCATCCCCCCCCAAAAAACCCACAACAACAACAAACAACAACAACAACAAAATGACAACAGGGGTGAATGTCACACAATGGCTAAAAGGTACTCAATACTTTGAATTTGGCAAATTATGTGGTTAAAATGGTTTAAAATGTATATAGCAAAGTCTCCTGCAAGTATTCTTGATGTCCTGTACACACACACACACACACACTCACACACACACACACACACACACACACACACACACTCACACACACACACAAACACTCACACACGCACACACACGAAATAAATTACCTTTTTATTTTTTACAGAAGTCTATTTTTTGGTTGTTTTCTTACTCTGAAACACAATATAAAATTTAGGTGTAGGTAAAATAAGTTTGTATTCCAAATGAATAAGTCTGGCACAATAGGAGAGGACAGCAAGGAAACATACACAAATCGACAAGAAAGGAGAGACGCTAACCTTGGAAAAGGAGGAAATAAAGTCAGAATGTTACTGTCGAACACATCGATTTATTTAACAATCAACCTCAATACAGTTTTTAACTGTGCCTCAAATTGGTTATCTTACAGCATACATATATATGGTCAGAACATACACAGCATGGGTCCATTTCTCATGCAGGATGATAGAATACCAAGAATCATTCATTCTTTAGCATCTACAACAAACAAAACAGTAAGATAAAGACACATACAACTCAGGGAACTGCAATTTATGGTACATTTTAGCTAAAATTATGACCAAGTACCAGTACCAGAGTTTAAAACTTGCAACAATGATACTACTGAATACAAAGATTAGAAAAATCAAGGATTTAGGCCTACCTCTATCCATGTCTTGAATTGACAGTCTCAAAGCGACAATTTCCTCAGGTGAAAACTGAGGGATGCATCCACGACATGTGTCCCCCAATGCTGGTGATGGCACTTTGATCTGCTTGCATCTGTGGCCATTGACCTTGCAAGATCGAACTCTGACAAGGCCCAGTAATCTCTCGTCACCAGGCACAGTGTCAACATCCATGGCAGTGTCACAATGTCCTGCACCTTGAATAGTTTCTACATTCACCAAGGGAGCATCGATTTCTCCATCACTTTCTTCCTCCTCCCTCTTCGACGGCGATGTTTAACACTCCGATTCACAATCATCACTCAGAGAATCATCCAACGAATTGGAAACAAAATACTCTGTAATCAGTTCACTCAGTTCTTTCTGATCAGCAGCAGGCATATTACCTGATCTACACGTGTTTAACAGAGAAGCAATTCGCACATTTTTATCCATGTTTCTTTTTCAATGAAAGCAACCAAACGGAAAGAAATCTTCGCTTTGCCTGGAAGAAGCTACCATGTGACAGCTCTCATCCAATGGGGTAGTGTGTACCCTTGCTTGGTAACCACCTAGAGGCTAAAGCTTGAGCAAAGTATTATCTGATTGGCTGTAGCTGGAGGAACTTTGCTCCTCATTGGTTAGAATCAAACGATTGTTTATGTCACGTTTTCTGAGGCTGGCTGGCTCACAGTGTGTCAAACACACACGGAAAGCAAAGCCCGCGAAAGTCCAGGCACAGCCGGTTCTGTACACATACGATATGTAGGGGTTCTGCAAGGGTTAAGGGTGTTTCTGTTTGCTCAAAAATGGGTCGATTTGAGCGTGTTTATGATCATAATTGATAACTATTATTAACTGTAATTAATTATTTCACCCACTTACAATCACCTTTGATATAAAAAACACGATACCAAACGATAGAAAAATGTTTGAAGAATTCACTGCTCACCAAATCTCAATTTCACCCAGGTTAACCCTCACCACTGTTATTCCTGTATACCACAGCTGTGCCGGTTGCGAGTTCAAGAAATGGGTCACATTTATTCAGAACCTTTCTCTGTCTGCTCCTAGAAGTTGGGCCAAGTGACTATCACACCGCTACCCAGGGTTCTTATCTGGTTGCTGGGCAACACATTGAAATAACTGTTTAGTGATGAATAGGGATGCAAGTAAAAAATTCATTGTTTTTTAATTAATTTATTGGAAAATTTCTTTGAACATATTGAAACTCCATTTGATGACTGCAGAAAACAGTTTTACAAATGAGGGATGAGAAAAGGGTCAAACATGCATGTTGATAGTGAGAAAAAGATGATAAAGAAATGCACACATTGCACTCAACAAAGAAAAATAGCAGTCTCATGCATAGCTCTCGCAGGGCTTCTGCCTGGCTTCCTCAGCACTGACTGGCTGAAGGGACTTGATATTTTGAATGATTAAATCTGAGGAAATGTGAAAACAGAGAATCTTTCATGAAGGTGTCTTCTTTGCATATCAATCATTACTACTACTACTTCTACCAGAACTGCTACTACACGCACAACTAGCACCACCACCACCTACTGCTGTTTGCAAGCAAGCTGCACGTACTGCGGTGTCCCTAGTGCCCGCCTGACCAGGCAAGCTGCACGTATTGCGGTGTCCCTAGTGCCCACCTGACCAGGCAAGCTGCACGTATTGCGGTGTCCCTAGTGCCCGCCTGACCAGGCAAGCTGCACATGCCGTGGTGTCCCTAGTTCCTGCCTGACTAGATGCCTGCTGTGTCTCTGCAGGTGCAGTTCATCCAGCTGTGGAAGTCGCTGTACGAGCTGTTCATGCACCATCCCGAGGAGCAGCAGCTCTACCACTCACTGGCCACCATCGGCACGCTGCTGCTGCAGATTGGGGAGGTGGGCAAGCGTTTCTACACCCGGTCCACAGGCAGCCGCACCACCAGCGAGTCCGAGGGTTTTGTCCTGGTGGACCCGGCCGCCCCTGTGGTGGACAGCGCTGCCCTGCCTCGCCCCGGCTCCTTCCCTGCCCTCTCTCCCGGCAGCCTGGATTCCCCCACAGGAAAGGAGAGAGGTGTTGGGGAGATGTCCCTGCAGAATGCTGATGGGCTGACAGCCAGTGCAGCAACTGCCAGAGCTGAGGAGGAGGGATCTCCAGCTGCAGATCAAGGTCAAGACGCTGCGACCAGGTCAGCCCCCCAAGCCATCCCCAAGGCACAACAAGGTCCAGCGGATGCCCAGCCCAGCCCTGGGGGAGCTGGCGGCTCATCGCAGACAGACAGCGTGCTGGAGGAGGGGGAGGAAGCGTCATCTGTGCGGGGGTCCAACAAGGTCGACAGCAGCTGGTCCATCACCTTTGAGCAGTTCCTGGCCTCTATGCTCACTGAGCCTGCAATCGGCAACTTCTTTGAGCGCCAGCATGACATCTCCCAGCTTGTGGCCTCGATGCGCAACCGCCGCCTGGTCAAAGGTCAGACTGCTGGACCATTTCCACCACGAAAGCCATGAGCTGAGGAAGGGGGAGACTTGTATAGAGCTGCTGCTGCTGCTGCTACTGCTGCTGCAGTCCAGCTGAGCTTGTATGAAGCTTGATGCATTACAAAGAATAAGGCCCAAGTCTGCTGCCATCAGTAGCATGGTGATGGTCAACAGCACTCCTCTCGGGCAGGCTGACGATGGTGGTGCAGGTCTGGATGCTGACTGAGTGCTGACTGAGTGCTGTCTGTCTTGAGTGCTGACTGTCTGGGTGCTCACTGTCTGAGTGCTGACTGTCTTGAGTGCTGACTGTCTGAGTGCTGACTGTCTTGAGTGCTGACTGTCTGAGTGCTGACTGTCTGAGTGCTGACTGTCTTGAGTGCTGACTGTCTGAGTGCTGACTGTCTTGAGTGCTGACTGTCTGGATGCTGACTGTCTGGGTGCTGACTGAGGTACTGACTGTCTGAGTGCTGACTGTCTTGAGTGCTGACTGTCTTGAGTACTGACTGAGTGCTGACTGTCTGAGTGCTGACTGTCTGAGTACTGACTGAGTGCTGACTGTCTGAGTGCTGACTGTCTGAGTGCTGACTGAGTGCTGACTGAGTGCTGACTGTCTGAGTGCTGACTGTCTGAGTGCTGACTGTCTGAGTGCTGACTGTCTGAGTGCTGACTGTCTGCGTGCTGACTGTCTTGAGTGCTGACTGTCTTGAGTACTGACTGAGTGCTGACTGTCTTGAGTGCTGACTGTCTGAGTACTGACTGTCTGAGTACTGACTGTCTGAGTGCTGACTGTCTGAGTGCTGACTGAGTGCTGACTGAGTGCTGACTGTCTTGAGTGCTGACTGTCTGAGTACTGACTGTCTGAGTACTGACTGTCTGAGTGCTGACTGTCTGAGTGCTGACTGAGTGCTGACTGAGTACTGACTGTCTTGAGTGCTGACTGTCTGAGTACTGACTGTCTGAGTACTGACTGTCTGAGTGCTGACTGTCTGAGTGCTGACTGTCTGAGTGCTGACTGTCTGAGTGCTGACTGAGTGCTGACTGAGTGCTGACTGTCTTGAGTGCTGACTGTCTGAGTACTGACTGTCTGAGTACTGACTGTCTGAGTGCTGACTGTCTGAGTGCTGACTGAGTGCTGACTGAGTACTGACTGTCTTGAGTGCTGACTGTCTGAGTACTGACTGTCTGAGTGCTGACTGTCTGAGTGCTGACTGTCTGAGTGCTGACTGAGTGCTGACTGAGTACTGACTGTCTTGAGTGCTGACTGTCTGAGTGCTGACTGTCTGAGTGCTGACTGTCTGAGTGCTGACTGTCTGAGTGCTGACTGTCTGAGTGCTGACTGTCTGAGTGCTGACTGAGTGCTGACTGAGTGCTGACTGTCTTGAGTGCTGACTGTCTGAGTGCTGACTGTCTGAGTGCTGACTGTCTGAGTGCTGACTGTCTGAGTGCTGACTGTCTGAGTGCTGACTGTCTGAGTGCTGACTGTCTGAGTGCTGACTGTCTGAGTGCTGACTGAGTGCTGACTGAGTGCTGACTGTCTTGAGTGCTGACTGTCTGAGTGCTGACTGTCTGAGTGCTGACTGTCTGAGTGCTGACTGTCTGAGTGCTGACTGTCTGAGTGCTGACTGTCTGAGTGCTGACTGAGTGCTGACTGTCTGAGTGCTGACTGTCTGAGTGCTGACTGTCTGAGTGCTGACTGTCTGAGTGCTGACTGTCTGAGTGCTGACTGTCTGAGTGCTGACTGTCTGAGTGCTGACTGTCTGAGTGCTCCTTCATCAGGTTCCAAACCAGCCTGCATCACACCAAAACACACACGATGGGTTGCCTTGACTTAATTCATCATGTCACAACATATTTTCCCATTTAAAAAATGGCTTCTGTTTTCTCAGGCCATCAACATCCAATGCATGTGTCAATTCTCAATTGCACACACGCACACACTACTTACAGTTGCACATATGCACACATGCATGCAAAACACACACATCTGGTGCAGGACATTCGTGAATCCTCATCGGGAATGGACAGGTTCCTTCTGTCATCCACAGCTGAGCTTTGACCTTGATGAGAGCCCTTCTTTGGACAGTCGGTGGTCCACAGTCCTTGATGGTGAATAGAGGGGTGATTGTAGATAGCCTGTGAGTGGATGCGACTGCTTGCAGTTTAAAGAGGTCTGGGTCCCGTACAACTTGAAGATGTCAGTAGAGTGGGACCACACTTTTCATGTATCACATCACGGTGTATAGCTGGCTGAACCTGAGTTGTAGTTACAGCGTGCCTGGTGGCGGAGATGGGTGTGAGAGTGGAGGCTTCCCTGAGCTGATGTGTCACATATCCATTCATTTTTTGCTGGCTAAATTGGCAACTGCATCCAGATCTTCAGCAAACTGTTTTACTGTGTGAGTTACTTGCCATGGAGAGAGATCATGGGAATGCTCCATGAAGTGCTATTGTTGTTTTTTGTTATCTACTGATGTGCTGCACACTGCTGGGCATGAGGATGAGAAGTGTGTCGGGGTGTGGAGAGATTGAGAGGGCAGTTGTTGCACAGAGTCGTGGATGACTGAAGTCTATGCTTGATGAACAAAGAGTTCTTATGGTCATCTTCAGATGTTTGGAAAAGACAGCAGCACTGCCTATATTAGCTGCAGTGGAAAACTCCACAGTGTCGTTGCCACTATGCTCTTCAGTGTGCGGCCAGAAATATTCCTCATTCATTTTACTGAGATAGGATGCCAAAGGATGGATGGAATTTTATGATCTGCCTTTGTAGGCCATTGGTCACGAAAAATCATGAGTTGTTGGTTAGAGTAAGAGTTAGTCTAGTCACAATGTTATTATGGTAATTTGCCTCGCACATTGTTTAGGGAGATGATGTGGTTCAGTTAGTATCTCCAACCCACAGGAGGGCTGCCAAGGGAAATGTTAACTCCCAAACCATGTGCTGATGAAGTGTGTCCTCAAAGTTACACCATCTGTAATTGCACAAAGCTTGCTGACCCTTGGACACTGAGATGAAGTACCTCCATACTCTGCAAAGATGTTGTACTTCTTGTTGAAAAACATGAATGTTCATCTCAGCATTGATAGGTGTGAAGATTTTTTAATTGAAGTGTATTTGATGACCCAACAGTAAAGAGTATTAAAAGAGCGGGCAGAAAAGTTAGAGAGGAACCTTTGGGTTTTTCATTAACTTCTCATAACTCTCCAATTGTTGATATCTGGGGGGTTTGATATTGCATATAAACTGCTGTATCACTGCCTCTGATAGCATCTGTAAGCACACTTTCCACAGCCAGGGAATTGTAGAGTCCTAGTTTGGGTTTGGATGTTAGGCACAGCTCCTCTTATTTGGCTGATTTCAGCCGCCTATTACCTCATTTAGCCCTTAAAAATGTTATTATTGTCAATTTTGTTTATTTGGTTGTTTTGTTTTGTTTTTATCTACTGCTCTTAATACTCTTACACAGTAGCTAGTTTTTTTGTTTGTTTAATTTGCTAGTCATGAGTGTGTGCTTACAACATTCCATTGGAATGTGTGTTTTGCTCTGCTGGAGTAATGCAGTTTAGCAAGCTCTGTGCAGTCTTTGCATCCAGTTTCTCTACCAGTGCCATCTCAAGTATCTCGGGAAGTTTTTACAGGTCTTCCTGTAAAGTGGTGCAGGATGGGGTGTGTGTGTGTGTGTGTGTGTGTGTGTGTGTGTGAGAGAGAGAGAGAGAGAGAGAGAGAGAGAGAGAGAGAGAGAGAGAGAGAGAGAGAGAGTTCTGACAGATAAATGAAATGCTTACCTTATGAACATGGGAACACTGCAAAGGCTGACTTGTTGCCCTTGACAGCATGACAAAGATCAAGTGACTTAGTTCATTACTTGATGATTGGATTGCAGTAGCTTTTGTTCTAACACTTGTATTAGTCAGGTGAAACTGAACAGGTTATGGGTATTATGCAGTCTCTGGATAGGACAGCTCTTGCAGTTATGAGAGAGAAACACTGGACTGTTTTTTCCAAATGCTGTTTGCCTCTGTTTGTGAAGACTTATGGGGTCTTCCCATTGTATATGGAATATTGGCCAAACAAGCTACTTGAGCAGCACTGGGAAGGGCTGATAGCTGTTATGATATAATGAAGACATCAGTTTTATTAATGTAAGTGTGCAATATTTTACTAGATGTTAATGAACTGAGGAGAACCTGACTGTGGCAAATGCTTCTTATGTTGCTGTGCTTTGTCAAAGATGGCAGTGAACATGTTGACAGAGATTGTTAAGTAATAGATTTTGAAACAGCCTCTGAATTTGGAGGAAACAAAGGTTTTGTTAAACGTTTGAGACACACAAGTGAAAAGGAGGGGTTTGAAACCCTGCTGTTCATTTTGTTTTTCATCCATGCTAGATAGTGCTTTGCCATCTCAGTGACAAAAGTGTATGCACCTTCTTGATGCTCTTTGTGATATTTGAATATCTATATTTTTTTTCTAAAACTTTAAATCTCTCAATCTCATTAACATGATTTTTATTCAACATTTTTTGTGCAATCATGGATTACTTTTCTGTTGGCATTTCAAAGAGATCATTTCAGTATATTCTCTCCATGCAATACAGTATGTTGGTAGTGTATCATGCAAAGTCACTGAATCAATAATTTCATCGGCCTAGAAGTTTAATGATTATGACATCCCCTGATGTTAATTAAAGTTGGCAGAGCCTGAAAATGTCATTCTAGTATTATTTTTCAGATTAATGCACTGACATGCTACTGTGTTGCATTTCAAGGGATTCATCTGTCCTTATCTTGATAATGAATTGATTGTTGAGTCATGATTATGATTGGGTGACACGTATTGACCCACACTGAGCTTGCTTTTTGATTGGAGCATTTGTGCTTGCCATGGCCTGAATAAATTTCTTTCTTGCCTGATCCATAAAATGTAGCAAGATCATTTCAACAAATGCGGAGAATGAGATTGCCCACTGCCAGTGGAATATCCTCTGTAAACAGACATAATCATGCAGAAATGACAGGCTTGTTATGTGTATAATATAGTTATTTTTTGTGATGTATATTGTATAAATCTTAAAATTCCATACTTGTGGCACATTTTTCTTTAGCATTGCGCTATATGCTACACTAATTACATACTAATGAGTTGAGCACTTAATTCAGCTAAAGTTTGAGGCGTGAGGCTGACATTGTAATGCAAATGTTCCAAAGGTGATGTTCCTCACCACTGAGATTCCACAACTTTGGAAGGATCATATACATGTTTATATAAATATTCATTCGTGTCCTGCTGTGTTTTCACATGATGATGAATGAGATATGTTTACAAGATAAAATTATTTGCCTTTGGAGAGTCATGATGTGAGGTATTTCCCATCATTGAAATGTTGCCAGTGGTTCGGTAGTTAGCAGTACTTAGAGGATATCAAAGAAATGTACATACGATACATGGAGGGCTACTTTATATATATATATTTTTAGTGTGAAGGGTTACTTTTTGATTTGCATGAATGAAAATGATTTACTCCACAGTTTTCACCTTGTCCTTATTTTCCAGTGGGGTTTGATGGTGATGGCAAATGACAATAGCATTGATGAGGAGGGGGAGGAGGGGTTAATGCTGTGATTGTCTTTATGAAGGACTTGTCATTTTGATCATGATAATGATGATGATGAGGAGGAAGACGATGATGTCATATGAGATGACAACAACAGGGAAAGGTTATATGCTCTGATTTTGACTAATTCCTCCACAAATATATTTCTGGGTATTTCTGTGTGCTGTGAAGCATTGTTGATGATGCTATTGTGTAGTTGCAAATAAGCAGTGATGAAATATCACATGAATTTTCCCATCAACTATCCGAACCCTGAAATAGGTTGATGTGAAAGTCTGGAGAGTGTCACATTTTCTTAAAGTATTATGCATTTGGTAACTGAAGATTTCCAGTGACTGCAAACAGGTTTTTGTCAAAAACTTGCAGAATGATCATTAATTCAGCTTAATGCATGGATTTTGCAGCTCTAGACACGTCTGCTAGTCAGTTGCCAAGGGGAAAACCACGATGCTCCCTAGAACTCCATAGCCATGTCTGCCCCTCTGTGTCAATTGTAAGGACAAGTCCAAAGCACCGGTCTGTTCTGAGCTTCTGAGGTAAAAACGCTTGTGTAAAAGGGAGCGAACTGCGTTCTTCCCCCCATGCTGAGGATGGAACTATATTTACCTCCCCTTGTCAATGAAACGCTTCCGGTGGGATGGAAAGAAACTATTCGCTGCCTTGATGTACATGTAGTGGGCGATTCCTGCGAACAAACCGGTAATTTGGAGTTCTTCCTTCACCCTCCGTTGCGGTATATAGTCGTAGTTGTTTGGAGAGGCTCTTTGTTGATTGACGCGAATTGTATGGCAGATGCAGAGGGATTATCTTAGTGTAGTGAAAATTTACTATACAAAAAGTTGACTTAATGTCGCCTAACCATGTTTGAAGTATGAAAAATGTATTTAAAAATTGACGACTAGCATCGAATAATGATCACCTGCTTCTCTGATAGATTGATTTATTGGGATCTTCTTCCTTTACTTTGTCGTTAGCATATTAATGATGGATCTGGGTCTTCTGTAATCCAACAATAAAGATGGGAAGTCATCACAGTGTCATGTCAGTATGTGCAGTGGAAGTTAAAGGAAAGGTTTATGAGACACAGCATCCTTTTTTATCCTTGTGTAACTGAGTGTAACACTGGGGAGGTAACGTGTTTACTGTAGCAAACTATTATTGCAAAATCTCATCCGAGTTGGTGCCCTGCATGAAGGAAATGATGCTCTGGAAGAACGAGAAGAAAATACGGATGGTGTGTGTGTGTGTGCTTGCGTGCGTGCAAGCGCCCGCGTGTGTGTTCGGAAAGGATGTAGGTCTGCTGTATTCAGCCCAGAAGGGACATGGACAGTGACAGCACTTTCCGATTTTTGGTTCACGAGTCGGCTTATTGTTACATCGGTCAAGGTAAAACATTTTGAAAAGTAATTTGCCACTGCCAGGTGAGTCAAGTGGGTTTGTCGAGAAATTACTTTCTCTCACTCCTGGTCTTAGTAGCACAAATTCAAGTACAACCATTCAGTGACACCTCGATCAAGTCGATCACTTTCTGATCCTTCACCAACTGAAGAGGTCGTCAGAGTCTGACGTAGTTTATCTGCGCTTGTTCTCCGCTAGCCTTCCTGACAATGGTAACCCCCCTCAGCCTCTACTCGCTTGTAGAAACCATATCTTTTGACAGGCAGATTGAGGATGTGCGAGGCGCAGTGCCGTCGTTCTATCCTGGCACGGGAAAATTCTTGGTTTATGTAAACATCTTGACAATGCCATACTTACTGCAACAATGTGTCGTAAATCTGTCAGTGCGTGTAAATATATGTCAGTACGTGTAATTCTTTCTGTGCTTGAATGACGATACTTGGTGAATGTCTACGATGCTCCTACCCCTCTGTGTGACTGATGGCTTTGGTTCAAAGTCTACGACGTGCCAAAAGCAAGAACATGAATTATTTACAGGAACTTCCCTTCCCCTTCAAACTTGTGTCAAGAGAGATGAATGAATGAAAGAATTGAAAAAAGGATGAATAATGAATATGCTCAAAATGTTACACAGCAAAATCGCAACGCTGCAAGCTATTTGCACCAACATGATTTGTACAAGTGGCAAGTGTAACAATAGAGGTAAGTGTAACAATAGAGGAAAGTGTAACAATAGAGGTAAGTGTAACAATAGAGGAAAGTGTAACAATAGAGGAAAGTGTAACAATAGAGGAAAGTGTAACAATAGAGGAAAGTGTAACAACAGAGGAAAGTGTAACAACAGAGGAAAGTGTAACAACAGAGGAAAGTGTAACAACGGAGGAAAGTGTAACAACAGAGGAAAGTAACAATAGAGAGTGTAACAACAGAGGAGAGTGTAACAATAGAGGTAAGGGTAACAATAGAGGTAAGTGTAACAATAGAGGTAATTGTAACAACAGAAGTGTAACAATGAGTCTGAAGATCAACTGAACAGCTCCCGCCTGGACCCTTGCTTGCTACCATGTCGTCCTTCCAAGAAACTATCTCTCCCCAAGAATGGCGTGTGTTTGTGTGTGTATGTGTATGTGTTCGTAATGCTTACAGACCAAGGGCTGAAGTAATGCAAATTAACATAGAATGAAATGTACGGTCACCATAAGAGACTGTATAACCTCTGTTCAAAGAGTTGGCGTGCTTGGCCAACGGAGAAAAGGAATCCGATCGCCTCTGGCGAATGCGGGCATCTAGAAAGATCCATTTGCATTGGAATCGACAAGCTGCAAAGTGTTGATTGTATTTGAATTAGTAACTATTTAGAACTGATTCTAAACATTTCTTATTCAATTCCAATAATGGGTCACACTAGTGGACTCGTCCGAGGAGAAGGGTGTGGGAAAGACAGCCAAGCTGGCGGGCCACACTAGTGGACTTGTCCGAGGAGAGGAGCGCGGGAAAGACAGCCAAGCTGGCGGGCCACACTAGTGGACGTGTCCGAGGAGAGGGGTGTGGGAAAGACAGTCAAGCTGGCAGGCCACACTAGTGGACTGATCCAAGGAGAGGGGTGTGGGAAAGACAGCAAGGCTGGCGGGCCACACTAGTGGACTCGTCCGAGGAGAGGGGTGTGGGAAAGACAGCCAAGCTGGTGAAACACGCAAGCTGACGCGCCCCAGCATCTCCTTGGTGTAAATAAATAAATAGATTCGGGTTTTTGTTGGGATTTACATTTATTTAATTATTTAACCAATCAAATGCTGTGGCCCGCCAGCTTTGCTGTCTTTCTCGCAACCCTCTCCTCGGACGAGTCCACTAGAGTGGCCTGTTATCGGAAAATTTCCGGGGAAAAAAAGAAAGTATATATATATATATTTGCACCTCTACATGTATTGTCCACAACTGATTCTCTCGTCGAAAGCTTTCAGCCCATCTTCTCAATCACGGCAGGAAATTCGGTCGGACCTCAAGGTCAGCAGGCAAGCAGCCGTTTTTTACGGCCTGCGAGCGCCTGACCTTCGTTTCCACATTTATTTCACGTCCAAGCACGGGCAGTGCGCAGGCAGCTCTGTGTTAGGGGCCATTTGGAGTCCCTGCTCCCTGACCCCTACTGCCTGACCCCTACTCCCTGACCCCTACTGCCTGACCCCTACTGCCTGACCCCTACTCCCTGACCCCTACTGCCTGACCCCTACTCCCTGACCCCTACTGCCTGACCCCTACTGCCTGACCCCTACTGCCTGACCCCTACTGCCTGACCACTACTGCCTGACCCCTACTGTCTGACCCCTACTGCCTGACCCCTACTGCCTGACCACTACTGCCTGACCCCTACTGCCTGACCCCTACTGGCGCCAGCAAATTGCTCTGCTGGAAATGGCTCTCATCATTCCTGGCAAATTGGTTTGGACGGGAGGTGTGTGGAGTGGAGACGGGTTTGCGAAGACTTCTACTCGTAAAAAAACACACACAAAATCGAAAAACCCTGAGCTAGGTTTCTTCTAGAGGCCAAGATAAATGGCAGCGGCGATTGAAAGGGTAAGAAAACAAAAACGGAGTAAAGAGACAGAGATTGGACACACCCACAAATACGCACGCACAATCACACGCACGCAAGAAGGTAAGGTGGTGGTGGTGAAGGTGTGTGTGTGCATGTGTGTGTGTGTGTGTGTGTGTGTGTGTGTGTGTGTGTGGAGAGGGAAGGAGTGAGTGAGAGAGAGAGAGATATATGCATGGACTTTGGCATTACACACACACACACACACACACACACACACACACACACACACACACACACACACACACACACACACACACACGCACATTCACACACATACATATATTATTGAGTCATCACTTTATTTACGATCTCGTGCGTTTTGTAAAAACCTGTCTGCTTCCATACGTCAGCATGTATGAGTACGTGAGCAATAGGAAACACACACATATTTCATTTGTGTAGTACTAAACACAAACGTGGATACGAGCGCTGTGTATGTGAGCATTTAAATGAATGGACTAAATAAATGAACGAACAAACGAATAAATGAATGGACGATTGAGCGGATGAATGAACGAACGAACGAATGAATGAACGAGCGAATGAATGAATGAAGAATAAGCTTATATGGCCTATCGGCCTTTGTAGCGTAAGAACATTGACTGCAGAGTGACCAAAGCTGTACAGAGAAAGAGCGAGTCAACACTCGACTTTCCTGGTTATCTGCATTTTACTAATCGTGATCTGAGGCGCGGAGGGTCTATTCTTACCACCGAAAGTTTAGGCAACGCGTGTATGAGGGCCAGGCAGCTTCGTCATCAAGGTAGCTTGTTTGAATTCAATAAGGCATACATATCGGTTCGGCTGAACAGCCAGACGCTGCGGATGAAAAGCTAAGAAAAGCACGACGTTGTACTATAAACATATGGATGTACATTTCCAACATCTTTCAAAAGCTCACTACGAACATACCTGACCTTTCTCATTCCATTTGGCCGATATTTCGAAATGGGCCTGGATTGCGTCCATCTCATTTTGTGGTGGAGAGTCTCGTCTTTCTTTGGGACTTGCATGCTTGAGTCCACCCTCGAAAAAATGAAACTTTTGATCACGGTCGTCGCTTCTGTCAACCTCCCTGCCTGCATCCTTGATGGGTGGACTTCTGTCGTCCAAGTCTCTACAGATCTACTTACTAAAGAGACTGTCAGTTTGCACTGAGTGGGGTGGGTGTGGATGGGGATGAGCCACACCTGGTTATAGCTTCAGGTGCCCGTCTGCTGCCTTCATTTCTCTGCACACCTTGCGTGCATCATAAGGCGGAAGCTGCCTTCATTTCTCTGCACACCTTGCGTGCATCATAAGGCGGAAGCTGCCTTCATTTCTCTGCACACCTTGCGTGCATCATAAGGCGGAAGCTGCCTTCATTTCTCTGCACACCTTGCGTGCATCATAAGGCGGAAGCTGCCTTCATTTCTCTGCACACCTTGCGTGCATCATAAGGCGGAAGCTGCCTGTTCCGCTACTCTTGGACAGGAGGGCTCTGGCCTCTGATGTTCAATGCCTCAGTAGGTACTTGCTTGTCTCAGATTCGGCTGTGACGGAGCGATGAGGAAGGTTGATTGCTTGGGTCATCTAACTATGTGCAACACTTCAGGTCTTATTGCCTAAATCCCCCAAAGCCGACCAGCTGTTGGTGGACTGGAATTGACGCAAGCCAAACAGAAGCAGGCTTTCATCTCCGCAAACGACTTACACACAGCTCTCAGCTTGAGGCTTGCCCTCATTAACTCAAGCATCTTCGCCTGTAATACAGCGCTTCTGCATGCCTTTCTTTTCAATTTTTTTTTCTGCCTGCCTTTGTGCCTTGGTTTCTTTTTGGCCCGTCGGTGCCTACCTACCTGCTTACCTATCTGGCCTGCTCTCTCTCTCTCTCTCTCTCTCTCTCTCTCTCTCCTCTCAGCAGGGACTCGCAGTTTATGCTTTGAAGCTGCCCACAATCAACATTTGCCTTATGGATACGAGCAGTTTTAGGGGCAATCTGATGAGACAGTGGATGTGGTTACCTCCCTTGACTCTGACGACGCACTGTCTGGCGCAGGCACAATCTCTCTGTCTCTCTCTGTCTCTCTCTGTTTCTCTTTCTGTCTGTCTCTCTGTCTCTCTCTCTGTGTCTCTGTCTCTCTGTGTGTGTCTCTCTCTCTGTGTCTCTCTCTCTGTGTCTCTCTCTCTGTGTCTCTCTCTGTCTCTCTCTCTCTCTGTCTGTCTCTCTCTGTGTGTGTGTCTCTGTGTGTGTGTCTCTCTCTGTCTCTCTCTCTTTCTCTCTCTCTCTCTCTCTCTCTCTCTCTCTCTCTGTGTCTTTCTCTCTCTCTCTGTCTATTTTTCTCTGTGTCTCTCTCTCTGTCTCTTTTTCTCTGTGTCTCTCTCCCTGTCTCTCTGTCTCTGTCTCTTTCTCTCTTTCTGTGTCTCTCTCTCTCTGTCTCTCTCTCTCTGGCTGTCTCTCTCTCTGTCTCTCTGTATGTGTGTCTCTCTCTGTGTCTCTCTCTGTCTCTCTCTCTCTGTCTCTCTCTCTCTGTCTCTCTCTCTCTCTCTCTCTCTCTCTGTCTCTCTCTCTGTCTCTCTCTCTGTCTGTCTCTGTCTGTCTCTCTCTGTCTCTCTCTCTGTCTGTCTCTGTCTGTCTCTCTCTCTCTCTCTCTCTCTCTCTCTCTCTCTCTCTCTCTCTCTCTCTCACACACACACACACACACACACACGTCACATAGTTGTCATTGTTGAAGTCCTTAAAGTCATTTTTCTATTCAAACGCATAGTATTCATTTAGGAGGATGGTTCTTGAAGAGGGGTGGGTGGAGGATGAGGGAATGTCTGCAACAGATTTCATCAGCTTTCGCTCACAATCGAGCAAACCCTAGTACAAACCACGCCCTACAGAACAACTTCTCTTGATTACGTAGCACGTGTTTTTCCTCCCAGTGCAGATACCGGGTGAAGGGAGACCAGGGGAAAGCGTCAATAGCGGTGGAGCAGCAATGGTTTTCCTGGGGCTGCCTCTCCCCTTCTGGGAACCAAACGGAAACCAGCGGCCTGTTTGCCAGAAAACACCACTCGTCCCGCATTTAACGATTGTGCAAACAAGCCTCAAAGGAAATTCCAATTCCCCACACCCGCCATAATGAAAACGACAAATGTGGACCGAGGCGGAGGTGGGTGCTGATCAATTGAACGCTCGATAGTGTTTGGCCAGTGTTCCCGACAATCCACCTTTTCTCCTGCCATCCCTCTGGCGCAGAGCTGGGGCGGCTTTCGCAGACAATGGATGCGCAATCCAAAGCAATCCAAAGCAATCCAGAGGGCGTTTCCGGAACTATTTCGAAGTGATCGCTGCAATCATACAGGGGTGGGTATCAAAACCGCGACAACAAATCAGACAGCTTCTGGTTTTCGACATGGAGTAATGACAAAAACTGACTGACTGGACGTTGGGTATGAGTACAGTGATCAGTTTTTTAAAAGACAGGAAGTGCCACTTTGCTTGCTTTGGATTGCTGTGGATTGCATATCCAGAGGCCTGGAAACGCGCCCAGGGCGAAAGTCGAGCCTGTGGCTGCACTTATTGCCAAGCGCACCAAAGTCCCTTGGCTGTGATTCAGGCGCAAGGCCTTGGACGGCGAGACCGGGAATAGCAGTCTAGAGCGTGATGTGCGAATCGGGTGTGATCAAGCAGGCAACAGTAATCTTCCCATCACCCCACGCTGATCAGCCCGCCTGCCGCCTGGCGTCCAGCGTTGCCCTTGGTTATGGCTAGAGCGTTGCCATGGTGACGAGCGTGAGTCGCCTGCATGCAGTCTGGTCTCGAGTGCGCGTGAGCTTTTGGTGAGTGACGTTGACTGGACGATGATGGAAAATGAGTAGGGGGCGGTCACTGTAGTGATTAACCCTTGTACGCGGTCTTGAGCTGGCATAAGCTAGGAATCCTCCTCAGAGAGTGGAACTGGTGCTCGGGCGTCGTATCCGTCTGTACCTGTTTGTCGTCAGGTGTGAGTGAAGGGTTTTCAACTAGCCCAGTGATCAGGAGGTAAAGCGTAAAGCGGTTTGAGACCCAGACATGGGTGATGAGTCGCTATATGAAATAACACTTTTATCTTTACCCCCAACCAACAGGAAGTAAACATAACCCGAGAAGAAGAATTCCGAGAAAGTGTTGCTCTGAATATTCGGTGTGCACCTTTTTGGCACTTCTATCGCTCAACGCTGACGTTTACACATTGCAGCAACGACACATACTAAATTGACAGAAATCACGCCCTTTTTTCAAATGCAAATAATCGAAAGACACATTTACCATGAATTTACCTGAGTAATATCAGCTTACAGGAACCATGCATAACAAAAACAGCCACAGCACTACCATTAGCAGCATCCAGCTTATACCAGAAGGAAGAGGAAGGCATCAACAACTCCAAGTCCAGCCCTCTCCTATAATCACTGTCGTTATGCATGGCGCCATGAAATTCCCGTACCCATGGACGACATTCTCTGTGTTCGCTTGGGCGACCTGCCAAAAGCAGCATACTTGAAGGTCAGTCGTAACGAGATGAAGCTAAGCCTCGCGTGTTAGACGAGTCCTGGGCGCCGAGTAAACAGGCTGGGAAAGGGCTGGAGCAAGGGGGAAGGGACAGGAACTGGACTAAAGGTCACCTCAGCGCTATCGACCTGCAGGACGAGACGTCTTTCCGGCTCTGGATCCGGCTCAGCCTCTTTCTCGCTTGTCCGACCAATGGCTGGCCGTCGTTGATGTACGGCTTGCCGAGAACTGGGGCCTGGTCTCTTACAACTTCCGTCAGCGCCGCCATCTCGAATCTCCATATTCATGGGAGAATGGGGAGAGGAGGATTTACGCAATTCCGTCTCTGACCCTCTCTCTGCCCTTGTGTCTTTTTGGGGAAGTGCCATAAAAAGCCAATGTTTGGAGAATGTTGTTTGCGAAGTAACACTGTTGTGATGCTCATGCTGGTTGATCGAAAACACCCCTTGCAGATCGAAATGCTGGACAATATTTTGCTGTACTCTCTGTCTATACGTTTCAATACCCGGAAAAGAATGGTTTTGCTTGTGAACGCTAGCAAATCGATGATCCCGCTCTTTTCCCTGCGAAGTAGCTTATGAACATATTCCAGAGATGTAATCCGAGAAATTGAGCGGGAATACGGGACGGAGAGCACAGCAAGTTTTGAAATAATGAAGCTTACAGCTGTATAGCCTGCCGCTAGTTCTTGAGATCCTCCTTGTTTGCAAGGCTGGGATTTGATAGTTCGAGCATATAGAAATAGCCCAGAAATAATGGCGTCCCACGCGATGACCTTTGCGCCTCCTAAGGCACACAACTCTATAGTTCATACGTCATCGAAAACCCGACGGTTTTGATGCAAGAATTTTTGGTGAAAAAGTAATTTCCGGAGCAACCGGGAAATCATGCGTTAAAAAACCAGGCTCATCGATTACTATGAACTACAGTTATTGCCAGTTCCGTATGCAATCCAAGCCAACATTTGTTGGCTCAACAAAGGACGCAACAACCAAATACACTTGGATATTTTAGCCCTCACAGGTGTGTGATAACAAAGGCGTCAGAACTGTCCATCAGTGCTGCTAAAACACACGCTTACAAAGAAAAAGAACAAAAAAACAACACCTCACTTCTTTTTGGCATAGTACTTAAACTCCAAATCTTAGACAAAGTCTCTTGATGGGAAATGCAAGAAGATATTATCGGTTAGTATTCTAGCACAAAGCAAACCATCACACCAACAAAAAAAGTACGCTAGTACATAATCATCTTATATATCCTGATACTTGACACAAGCGATTTTTCGGCCAAACATGATTACACATATAAGGTTGTAATATGATCTTTAATGATACAAGGGTAACACATACTTACTATTCAAATAGTTAAATGTGACCATTCATGCTCTGACACCAAGATGCCCAGGCAGACAAAGGTGACAATGCGCAGGCCCTGTGGTAACGGGGGGATGCCAGTGTGAAACTCCATGGACATTACATCTTATTGGATCCATGGAAACTTCAACATGGCTGACAGCACCACACCATTCAGTCCTGGTGGTTCTTCCGGCAGAACAACTAAACCGTCTGCAACGAGTTCAAAACAGTGCGGCACGTCTGGTTCTTATGAAGGGCAAGCGCGATCATGTGACACCCCTCCTGAAACATCAACACTGGTTTCCCGTTAATTTCCGCTGCCAGTACAAAATTGCTGTTTTGGCGTACCGTCATTTTGATTCAACCCTTCCGGCATATCTTTGTACCTATCACCCTTCCCGTTCTCTCCGCTCATCAAGTGAAAAGCTTCTGAAAATTCCAAAGCGTAGTACCAAGTCTTTTGGAGAGCGTAGTTTCAGTTTCATTGCCTCTAGTGTCTGAAATTCCCTGCCGGCTGGCCTACGTGATGCACCAACTATGTCCATTTCTAAATCTCAGTTAAAAACCCATATGTTTCGTCTTGCTTTTCTGTAACTTCCTAGTTTTTTTCAAGTCCTGGTATGATAGTCGTACGAGTGTTGTGCTATGTAGTATGACTGACGAGTAACTGCGTGTAAATGTGGCCATGCCCGCGCATTGAGTTCTTGCAAGAAATGCGCGTTATAAATGCTATTTATTATTATTCTTATTCTTATTCTTCTTCTTCTTCTTCTTCTTCTTCTTCTTCTTCTTCTTCTTCTTCTTCTTCTTCTTCTTCTTCTTCTTCTTCTTCTTCTTCTTCTTCTTCTTCTTCTTCTTCTTCTTATTATTATTATTATTATCATCATCATTATTATTATTATTAACACTTCTGAAGAATGGTATTTATTTACATTTTCCAGAAACGTTTTATTAACGTTAGCAAGGAGATTATAAATATTATTACGTAAACATGAAATGCACCAAATTAAACCGTAACGAAATACTTGTAAAACCGAAAAGGTTGGTGGTATCAGTATTTGATTTACATTCACCTGAATACGTTACCAAACATTCTATCAACGTTAGAAAGGAAACATTATTTAAACGCTTTTGGCACATTTATTCAACGTGTTCTTGTCATTTTCATGTCAACAAAATAAACCAGATTCAAACCACGATAAAACTTTTCTAAAACGTTTCATTATAGTGGCAAACATGATTTTATTGACGTTATTCGGAACACGTTAAGAAAATGTCGATGAAAATTAATATGAACAAGACAAGTTTCTCCTCTAATGTTACTGAAGTGTTTCTGTAAAACACAAATGCGCTGAATATGTTTGTCTCAAAAATACTTTGGAAAGGCTTCCATAAACTGGCCACAGCAGTGGACTTATTCAAGGTCAGGGGTGTGAGAAAGTCAAGCTGGCAGACCACACAAACTGGCGGGCCACACAAACTGGAGGGCCACACAAACTGGCGGGCCACACAAACTGGCGGGCCACACAAACTGGAGGGCCACACAAACTGGCGGGCCACACAAACTGGCGGGCCACACAAACTGGAGGGCCACACAAACTGGCGGGCCACACAAGCTGGCGGGCCACACAAACTGGTGGGCCACACAAGCTGGCGGGCCACATCATCTGCTTGGCTGCGTTTATACGAAGTTTTGTTTTGGAACCGTCAAATTCTTTTGTTATTTTATGAATTAATCACTGCGAATTCACTGAGAATCAACCAACCAAGATCGCTTGCCAGTCAGATGCTGTTGCTTGCTGGCTTGTATGGCCCACCAACTTGGCCAGTCTTTCCCACACACCTCTCCTTGAGTCCACTAGTGTGGCTATTTTTCCCACACCCCTCTCTTTGAGTCCACTAGTGTGGCTATCTTTCCCACACCCCTCTCCTTGAGTCCACTAGTGTGGCTGTCTTTCCCACACCCCTCTCCTTGGACGAGTCCACTAGTGTGGCCAGTCTTTCCACACCCCTCTCCTTGTGTCCACTAGTGTGGCCAGTCTTTCCCGCACCCCTCTCCTTGGACGAGTCCACTAGTGTGGCTGTCTTTCCCACACCCCTCTCCTTGAGTCCACTAGTGTGGCTATCTTTCCCACACCCCTCTCCTTGAGTCCACTAGTGTGGCTGTCTTTCCCACACCCCTCTCCTTGGACGAGTCCACTAGTGTAGTTATCTTTCCCACACCCCTCAACTTGGACAAGTCCACTAGTGTAGTTATCTTTCCCACACCCCTCTCCTTGAGTCCACTAGTGTGGCTATCTTTCCCACACCCCTCTCCTTGAGTCCACTAGTGTGGCTATTTTTCCCACACCCCTCTCTTTGAGTCCACTAGTGTGGCTATCTTTCCCACACCCCTCTCCTTGAGTCCACTAGTGTGGCTGTCTTTCCCACACCCCTCTCCTTGGACGAGTCCACTAGTGTGGCTGTCTTTCCCACACCCCTCTCCTCGGACCAGGCCACTACTGTGGCCCGTTTGTGGAGGCCTTTCCAAGACTTGTTGGTGCAAAGATAAAAATGAAATAGAAAGTCTCTTCACTAGAGGCATGCCGCTATTCACATAGTCCTCTTACCCCATGCAGCGCATTCCTTTCCAGAAAACATCTTATTGAAAGATCGTCTGACTAGGGCACCGAGTGATTTCGTCAGTGTGTTGCGTTTCAGGACATTCAATACAGTACCACCACCATCAGAGACACCACTTCGGCCTACACTTGCACCACTATCAAAAGTTGTTACCCCCTCCACCACCCTCATCATAATCGTGATAACTGCTGCGACACCACAACCACCATCAACACCAACAGCACGAGGATTACGAAGCTATGGAAACAAGAGTGATATGTCAGGAAAGTAAATCGGCTTTCGAAGGATATGTCAAACGAATGTCACTAGGCCTGTGAAAAAAAAGTCAGCCATGACAAACTGACATTCAGGTGCACACTAGATATGACACTTCTTCCCTTTCTTGCGAAAAGGACACAGCTTGCCACGAGCTTTGTGAGGAGCGTCAGTGTTGTTTGGACACCGAGAGAAATAATATCACATTTATTTTGATCTCTCTCCTAATTTCAGCAACTGTACACGGTGTCCGTGATCGGCTTTTCAGGGATGAGCCGGAGTACTTCGACTGACTGCCGTTGTCAGACTTCAGGCTCTGTCTCACAGCAGAGAGGGCTGCAGTGCGCTGTGCTCGGCTCTCAAGGAAAGGCACATGCACAGGCCTGTCAGAAAACCTGACTGTGTACGTCACGATTTCATGGCAGGATCACAGGTCACGCAGGTGCTGCATGGGTTTTCTCATTGCCAGAATCCGCTGCTCTCTCAGCTGAGACGCTTCTCCCGATCTGCATAGCACTGCTGTAAACAGACACACAAAGAATGGAATGGAATGGAGTTTTAAGGCCTTTGTAGGCTATGTGAGGCCTTTAATCACGGAATCAATGATATTGTCCAGACGAAGCGTAAGTCTAGTAGCGATGTCCCTATGTATTCCTCTCTAACGAATCGCGTAGGGAGACGTGGTGGGTCTATTCTGACCCCCAACTCACAGGGGACGGCACACGAAGAAATCACGCCGGACTGCTCACTTCTAAAGACCTTTCAAGTCGCTCATCAAACAAAAGTCTGCTTCTTGACTACGTTGCTTGCAACGCTGACGTTTGCAGACGTCTGACAGCGTGTTCGGTCGATGTGACGATTGTAGCGGTGTGACAATTGTAGCGGCGTGACAATTGTAGCGGCGTGTCAATTGTAGCGGCGTGTCAATTGTGGCGGCGTGTCTATTGTGGCGGCGTGTCTATTGTAGCGGCGTGTCGAGGCAACAAGCAACCGCAGTGGCCACGAACTGCGGCAAACAAAGAGTGTGACGCCTGTGCGCCATGTCTAAATCCGTCGTTACCTGGATAAAATCAATGACAGGTTTCTTGCAAAACCCGTCTTCAAAAGACAGTGCTGACGCATTTTCTTTGAATAATTGAATAGGTCTTCAAGCGCATGAATTCACTGCATTTATTTCTTTTGTCGTCGTGTACGCCTTTCATGCCAGATCGTTTTCAAACTGAAAGTTTTTTTTCTCCAGGTAAACTCGACCTTGCATTAATTCCGTTCATTTTGGCGTTCAAATCAATCAACAACGTGACATTTGGAGTGAGGCCTGCATCTAATAAGGCTGAATGAGTCGAAGTCGGAAACATTCGCGGACACTGTACCCCAGTTTTGAAATCTCGGCCTTACAGTCACGTGACTCGCACGCCCGGGGAGTTATACTAAGATCCGGCCGCGTTAATGTATCTGCGTTTTGTGACAAACGTCTTGCTCGGCGGTACTGTACTCCATGCACCTTAACGGTCCGCGTGATTCGGGTGTAATCTTATGCTAAACGCCGTTTATAAATGTCCGTTCTCGCAAGAAATGCCGAGATTTGAAACTGGGGTACAGTGTCCGCGAATGTTTCCGAATTCGACCATTTCAGCTCTAATAAGAGATGCATGCAATCTCTTCACAGAAAAGCGTTATGTTGCAACGAACATAAATAGCACGGGCAACCTAACGAAACTCAATAAAAATGCGAAACAATACCCTGTTAAAAAGCTCTGTTATCGTAGACGTGACAGTGCTGAGCTTCCAATCTGAATCAATATGTATATTTAGCTTCCTTGTCATTCCAACGCCGCATGCTCTTTGCTGAAAAACCACGACAGTAATATGTTGTGTTGCTTCTATTTGTGTGGCGGCAAATTAAGTCTTCGTCTGCTACCAACTGGAGAGAGAGAGAGAGAGAGAGAGAGAGAGAGAGAGCGAGAAGAGAGAGAGAAGAAGAGAGAGGAGAGAGAGAGAGAGAGAGAGGAGAGAGATAAGGAGAGAGAGAAGGAGAGAGTGAAGGAGAGAGAGACGGAGAGAGAGGAGAGAGAGAGAAGGAGAAAGAGAAGGAGAGAGGAGAGAGAGAAAGAGTGAGAGAAGGAATGAGAGAAAGAGAGAGAGAGAGGAAAGAGAGAGAGAGGAAAGAGAGAGAGAGGAAAGAGAGGAAAGAGAGAGAGAGAGAGAGAGAGAGAGAGAGAGAGAGAGAGAGAGAGAGAGAGATGGGGGGGCAGTTTAAGCGGGGCACTGTATACTTACCTCCATGAAGACGACTGTGGGAGATATATTTTTAAGCAAGCAGTCAAATAAACATGCACTTCCAAGCTACAGTCAGCAGGCACTGCATAAAACCTGCACTGCTGGCAGAGCTCTCGAGAGTGTTGCGTGCGGAGATGCACCAGGTGTGTGCAAGGTGATGGGTAAGCAGGTGCAGAGCCTGCGTCAATCAGGGCAAGCCCTGCGTCGAAAGGTGCAAAAGCTCCGTTGGCAGGTGCAAATCTGCATGCGTTCAGATACGTGTATATTACACCAACAGGTGCCCAATTTGCTTCCACAATCCCAATTCTTGCGTAGGAAGACAGAGAGCATGCATCGTTTCGACCTCTTGATCACGTCCACAGGTACCAAACCTGTCCGTGCGAACACGACTGTGATAACCACTCAAGCGAGCGCTCAAGTACAGACCCGTGGTCTATAACACGAATACTCCGGCGATCGGAGTCACTCTGGCTATGTAATGACTGCTCCTGGGAACGAGAGACTGCGACTGCATGTGAAAATTGACGTCTATGTGAAAAACACTTGACTGTGTAAGATGAGAGTTTGACTTCAACTGCAGACACTGAGGCCTCTGGTGTGGCTTCTGCACGAACAGGTGCACAGCCTTTACCTACGTCTCCGATGCTGAGGGTCAAACCTGATTTCTTTATTGTTTTCTCTCGTGGCATCGGCATCTCGTTAATGCAGAGGCCTGAATGGCTCGACAGCAGTCGGGGAATCGGGCAGTGTGGGTACACTCGCCTTGGGTTTCAAAAGCACCAGGTTTTCTTTTTTATATGCTCTTCTGACGGTGCGCCTCCCGGATTAAAGTTTAAGTAAAGGTAGGATTAGCATAAAAGTCATGTGTACTTTTCCTTTCTGGGTGGAAGGGAGAGGGAAGAGAGTGGGGTAGTGAGGGAAGGGGATGGGGTAGGGAGTAAAGGGGGTGGGGTCGGGAGGGAAGGGGGTGGGGTAGGGAGGGAAGGGGGTGGGGTAGGGAGTGAAGGGGGTGGGGTAGGGAGGAAAGGGATGGGGTAGGGAGTAAAGGGGGTGGGGTAGGGAGGGAAGGGGTGGGGTAGGAGGGAAGGGGTGGGGTAGGAGGGAAGGAGTGGGTAGGGAGTGAAGGCGATGGGTAGGGAGTAAGGGAGTGGGGTAGGGAGGAAGAAGGGGGTAGTGAGGGAAGGGGTGGGGTAGGGAGGGAAGGGGGTGGGTAGGGAGCGAAGGGGTGGGGTAGGAGGGAAGGGGGTGGGGTAGGAGCGAAGGGGTGGGTAGTGAGGGAAGGGGGTGGGTAGTGAGGGAAGGGGTGGGGTAGGGAGGAAGGGGGGGGTAGAGAGCGAAGGGGTGGGGTAGGGAGGGAAGGGGTGGGGTAGGGAGGAAAGGGGGTGGGGTAGGGAGGGAAGGGAGTGGGGAAGGGAGTGGGGTAGGGAGGAAAGAGGGTGGGGTAGTGAGGGAAGGGGGTGGGGTAGGGAGGGAAGGGGGTGGGGTAGGGAGTGAAGGGGGTGGGGTAGGAAGGAAAGGGGGTGGGGTAGGGAGGGAAGGGAGTGGGGTAGGGAGGAAAGGGGGTAGGGTAGGGAGTGAAGGGGGTGGGGTAGGGAGGGAAGAGGGTGAGGGGAGAGGGAAAGAAACAGGTGGTATTTGTTACAATAAAAAGAATGCTGCAATATTGCTCTCACATGTATTGACAATGTGTTTTGACAAGTCGACGATGTTGTCATCGTCATCGTCGTTATAATGATTTGCAACATAACAACGAGAATAACGACACATCTAAGCAACCGTCATTTCTATCCTTGTATCACGTCTTATGACATCTCGGCCGAACTGCCAAGCAATGTTGATTGGAAATTAGCAAATCAGCCATTCTCGACAGCCATGGTGAAAAGAAAAAACTCGATCTCCTTGATTATAAGTATACCGAGCGTGCTGAAAAGTCGTTCATGATAAATTTGTTCGCAAAATGGAAATCAATGAAAAAGGAAATAAGCATTTATAACAAACGATTTGAAATTCGTGTGAAGGAGGATATGATTATGCTAGTTCATGCAATGACTTGTTTGACATCTGCCCAAAGCTGATTACGATATGGGAATCGCATAACGGCCGCAGCCGCTAGATGTCCCCCTCACCAGCTGGAACACGTGATCGTGGAGCTTCCGGGGCCTGACTCCAGTGGCTCCACCACCTGGGGCCCCAAGCAGCACAGTGTGCCACCAGGGGGCATCTTGTAGGATCGGGGTGCTCTCCCTCATGACAGACAGGGTTGACTATCAGCCCCCCGTACGTCCGTGAGCATTTTGTCCCTGTACTCAAGGTCAGAACTTTGCAGATCGCAGCGGTGTGACCCGGGCACCCTTAGATCCCAGCTTCCATCGCTTCACTCCACTCCAGAGTAGAAATACGTTTTAGCAAAGCGACAAGGTTACTCTCAGATAGACGGTGGCTGGGACTGAAAGAAACAGCACAAGGTCGGAATACTCCCTGAGGTATAGTTTGTGGGTTGAGTGTCTGGACAGTGGAATTAAAAAAGTTGTCTGACTGTACTGTCAGATATGCTCGATCATTACAAAGAAAAATTGTAATCTTAAAAAAGAAGGAATCCAGATTTATCCCGTCCCAAGGATTGAACCACGGCACTGCGCCTCGCACATCGTCCCAAGGATTGAACCACGGCACTGCGCCTCGCACATAATCAAACGCCAAAGTTTGCTCGCCTAAATCCGGCTGTCAAAAGAGAGTGTTTCAATAGGCGAGTAGAGGTTGAGGGGCTGACAATGCACTCATGCAGGAAGGTAGACTACTGGATATGGGGCTGCCGGGACCTGGTGATCTTTGTAGTAAACATCTTCATCTCAGTCAAACTTCTCTACTACTGTTCACTCCATTTCCGAGTAGGTACACCCATCGCCACAACCGGACTGCCATCGACAAACGTGGCGGCAATCGCCCAAACTTGGCGACAACGTAAATGGTGAACAGTGAGTCCTTTTGAGCATCATGAACTGATTATGCCCGAGTTTACCCGCAGTCGAAGTGAGCAGGTCAGACACGAGTGTGTCTGCTGGAGCTTTAGGAAATCTTGGTTCTAGGTCAAAGCGCAGAGAAAGACCCTCTGCAGGCCTGTAATCTCCTAGGAGAGTGCTGCTTGGAGCCAAGTGCGGAGAAAACGGGATGTTTGGCCTTTGACAAGTTCTCGTTGTGGAGTCCTTCCCTGGCGTAAACAGCTCATAACGACTTCAGATTTCCATCCCTACCTCCACTGTTGCCACTCGCCATGAAACAAGACGAAGTTTTAATGAACTGCGAAGTTAATTTGCGGAGAATGCCTGAAATGTACATAAAGTTTGTAGTAAACACTTGAGTCCACTTCAGTTTCTCTTCCAGAGACACAATGTTGATGTGTTGTGCGTAGAAGCCAAAGGAACTTTTCACCCCGTCTCTGATGGAAATACGGTAAGAAGTCATCAAGGTCAAAATTGTTATTCAAAATGGAGAACGTGTCGGGATGCTGCTGTCACAAGTTCCTTCTTGTTGCATTTCAGCCTTCTGTCGACTTCATCAACATTGCTTTTACCCTTCGTCCACCGCATCTGTTCGTCTGTTCATGCTGTAGATGCGCACGCTAGAAATCATTTCAAAGCTAACTGTCATGTTGCTCACAATTTAATACTTCAAGAACTATCCAAAATTGCGGAATACACTTATGTGCACTGGCTTCAATGACACGGTTATCGGCCGTCTTCCTACGACGACAGTTTCCGTCTACATCACAA
>JAWQFJ010002368.1:147265-169765 GCA_034096865.1 Theodoxus fluviatilis
AGAAAAACGCGTGTCCCAGGCGGTGTAGCTTTATCTTTTGAGATGTTTGATCTGGAAAGATGCGCAGAAAGAGTTCCAGAACATTCCGGCCCCATTTTTTCCGTTCGTGCTCTTCCTCTCCTTTTCACCCTTAGGGACTGCCTTGCGCTCTGGCCATTTTTTGCGGGTTAAATATACCCAGATATCGGGGAAAACAGGTGGGAAGCTTCAGGATTTCGAGGGCAGGAAGGCGGGACGTTGGCAGTGAGCGTTACGGCATCCATGGCAAGCGACATGCACTGGCACTGCGCAATGCAGGCGGCAGATGAAAATTGCACACATGGGGAGAGAGAGAGAGAGAGAGAGAGAGAGAGAGAGAGAGACACAGAGACAGAGACAGAGAGAGAGACAGAGACAGAGAGAGGGGGGGGGAGGGAGGGAGGGAGAGAGAGAGAAAGAGATAGATGCACGCACGTGCACACACATTCATACACGCAACCGCACGGATGGACGCACACACATACAGACACACACACACTCGCACACGCAAGCATGCATGCACACGCACTCACACACACACACACACACACACACACACACACACACACACACACACACACACACACACACACACACACACAACACATGCAGGCCCACACACAGAGAGAGAGAGATGAGAGCACGAACAGATGGAGAGAGAGAGAGAGAGGAGAGAGAGATAGAGAGAGACAGAGACAGAGACAGAGAGAGAGAGGGAGAGAGAGAGAGAGAGAGAGAGAGAGAGAGAGAGAGAGAGAGAGAGAGGCGGTAAACAAAGCAAAAGAAAACAAAAGAGAAACCGAGATAATATACGAAACTAGTCAAGCAGAGCAACACAACACAGGGAGAAAGAGGGAATAAAAACAGAGTGGAAGTAAAGGAGAGAAGAAGAGATGCCAAGAGGGTTCAGGAGCTGTGAAAAAGCAGTTGCCTCACTTCCTTGTCAGGCCTGAAGTGGGAAGCGATTGCAGACGCAAGGGGAGCCACAGGTGATCGGGTGCTACAGGTGGTTGGTTGCATCGCGTTTTCAGGCAAGCAGGCCTCTGCTGCCCTCCGCGCACTGCCTCCAAAACCGCAGGATGGAAACGCTTGGCGAGACGCGACCCAGCCAGAAGCAAACAACTTTCCAGTCACGTGCTCCGACTGCTAAGGGAGGTAACTTGCAATCGCCTCGCATTGCATTGTCCATGTGCGACCCTACGCATCATAATACGTGCTGATTTTGAGATAGAGCGCATGCTGTATTGAAACGATGGTCAAAGTGGACCATTTGCAGATTGCGGCACTGTTGAAGAGTTTAAGCATTAAAGAATGTGTGTGTGCGCGTGCGCGTGCGTGCGTGCGTAAGTGTGTGTGTGTGTGTGCGTGTGCGTGTGCGTGTGTGTGTGTGTGTGTGTGTGTGTGTGTGAGTGTAAGTGTGTGCAAATTTGGACTATAAGTGACATCAAAGGGACTAATGAGCCGCCACTACAAAATCGAGGCTGCGCATCACCTTATTACTTTACGTTTGATTGGGAATACTTCATTTTTTTAACCACTTGTCATCTGTGACAGCCCATAACTCGTTAACTCAGAGTCATATGGTCATGTGCTATATACTCTTATGAATGAAATATGTAAACTGTTATGGAAGATCCTATAGTACAACATGTCTGAAATGTCATACAATATTCATTTTGTAAATGAGTATCACATTTTGTTTTCATTGGTGAAGAAACTGAAATACACGTAGATGCGCGTCAAGGCGATGCAAGGCACATACAACTACAACACTGATAACCGTCATCGATGACATAATGATGACGATATATTGCTATTAACAATAACTATCGACAACTAAAGATGATAATCCGCAGGAGGTAATCACCTTCTAGCCAGTATCTTATCTTGGTGACCCTACCGTTCACATCGCTGTAAGTTGGCCCTCCTATGTTTGAACACAGACATGCACACGCATGCGTGCGTGGATACACGCAGTTCTTGAGCACTGGTGAGCTGCGCAAGTTTCCCGTCGGTCCATGGTGTGCCCATACAACTGCTCATCTTCGTGAATGAAGGCAAGATGAAACCGTATAAAATGAGTTTTCAGCGGTAGTTGTATCATTGAAAGCTCGCACGGCCATGGTCTTGTCCTCAGTTATACATCCTTTGTGCGGAAAACTCATTTTGCTCTGGTGTTGGAATTCTACTATCACACATGTTCGACAATATCTCTAAATAAGGCAGGAGATGCTAAAGGAAAACGAAAATCAAAGACACGCGTTTATTGTTGAAGAGACACCCCCCAAAACACACACACACACACACACACACACACACACACACACACACACACACACACACACACACACACACACACACACACACACACACAAATAAAATAAAAAGAGAGAGAGAGAAAGATACAGAGTCAGACGGATATCAATGATATCTGGGAAGGGAGGGAGATATTGTGAGGGGAGCATCTACATTTGTACGTACACAAGTGTGTGTTTGTGACCTCTAATGCATCGCGTCCCTTCATGTCTCAGCTGCTGCATTAATCTCGCCCATAGCTGTCCCTCAGTGGACAACAAGTTGCGCTCACCACGCCCATAGCTGTCCCTCAGTGGACAACAAGTTGCGCTCACCACGCCCATAGCTGTCCCTCAGTGGACAACAAGTTGCGCTCACCACGCCCATAGCTGTCCCTCAGTGGACAACAAGTTGCGCTCACCATTAATCTCGCCCATAGCTGTCCCTCAGTGGACAACAAGTTGCGCTCAACACGCCCATAGCTGTCCCTCAGTGGACAACAAGTTGCGCTCACCACGCCCATAGCTGTCCCTCAGTGGACAACAAGTTGCGCTCACCACGCCCATAGCTGTCCCTCAGTGGACAACAAGTTGCGCTCACCACGCCCATAGCTGTCCCTCAGTGGACAACAAGTTGCGCTCAACACGCCCATAGCTGTCCCTCAGTGGACAACAAGTTGCGCTCAACACGCCCATAGCTGTCCCTCAGTGGACAACAAGTTGCGCTCAACACGCCCATAGCTGTCCCTCAGTGGACAACAAGTTGCGCTCACCACGCCCATAGCTGTCCCTCAGTGGACAACAAGTTGCGCTCACCATTAATCTCGCCCATAGCTGTCCCTCAGTGGACAACAAGTTGCGCTCACCACGCCCATAGCTGTCCCTCAGTGGACAACAAGTTGCGCTCACCACGCCCATAGCTGTCCCTCAGTGGACAACAAGTTGCGCTCAACATGCCCATAGCTGTCCCTCAGTGGACAACAAGTTGCGCTCAACACGCTCATAGCTGTCCCTCAGTGGACAACAAGTTGCGCTCACCACGCCCATAGCTGTCCCTCAGTGGACAACAAGTTGCGCTCACCACGCCCATAGCTGTCCCTCAGTGGACAACAAGTTGCGCTCACCACGCCCATAGCTGTCCCTCAGTGGACAACAAGTTGCGCTCACCATTTCGAGGGCTCAAGATCGCATCCCACGTCTTCACAACCTTTAGAGAGAGGCACACATTTGTCACGACGAACGGAACCTGAGTTCTGAGCTCGCCTTTGAGTAGTGTTTACCGTGTTACATGGTTGTCGAGATAAGGGGAAAAACTCTTTCACTGTTCCTTCAGTTCCCGCTCCCGCCTGCCACGGAGACTATTGCGCGTCCTTGGCACAAAGCTCTGTATCCCGCAGACTGGAATAGCTCCTGGCATCCTGCACGAGATGCAAGCAGCGTGCATCGTGTCTGGCCTTACTGCTCTGCGTGCCCTTTCTACTGCGTCGTCATGGTTTCCAGCTTCGTCACACGAGAAGGCGGTGGATGAACTGTCTCTGGTGATCAGACTGTTGTCCTCTCTTTGCGACGTGCAAAATTAAAGTCCCAAGCATCCAAGGACGTGTTGCATGAATGAAGAGAGAAACATAGGAAAGCAGCTTGCATGCATGTACGCTCACATGGCATGTACACCTACGTGAACATGAGAGAGAGAGAGAGAGAGAGAGAGAGATAAAGAGAGAGAGAACAAGAGAGAGAGAGAACGAGAGAGACAGACAGACAGACAGACCGTCAGACAGACAGACACACACAGACACACAGACAGACATGCAGACAGACAGACAGACAGACAGACAGACAGACAGACAGACAGACAGACAGACAGACAGAAACAGAGAAAGGGGAGCGAGAGACATACACATGCACGTACAGGCATGCGCGCAAACACGCACACACACACACACACACACACACACACACATACAACACCTCCCCCCCCCCCCCCTCTCTCTCTCTCTCTCTCTCTCTCTCTCTCTCTCTCTCTCTCTCTCTCTCTCTCTCTCCATTCCTCTGTCCCTTTCCATCATACGATAGCAGCTCTTGGATATTTGAACTTGTGCCTGTGGAGTGGATCCGTTTTACAGCCTTGCTATTGTGGGACCTAGCTCGCTGCTGTACCCAAGGCTTTGACACCGTCCTTGTTGGCGACAGTGTTTTTGTTGTTGGCCGGAGCTAAAGGATGCATTACAGGCAAAGCGAATCGATCCGATTCACACCCCGTTAAACACGCTTCTACAGAGGATTCTCCGTTTCTGGTGAGTCAACTTGTTCTGCAGCAAGGAGCTCTTATCTCAAGCTAAACCCAAGAGGGAAATAAATCCCCCCAAAGAAGGCAAAACGGATTTGATCAGACTTTCAGATAAATCATCCAGCAAGAATAGAGAACAAGTGGGAATCAAGGGCAGTACCCGTGCACACGTTTGCGCGTGTGAATGAGCAGAAATGAGAAAGAATACAAGGGTTGTATACCATGCATTTTAGTCCAGTGAATTCATATATACTGTTCTTGTAATGGGGGATCGTCGACTACGTCCTTCATAGGAAGCTTGAAAGAGGCTTGGTGTATCAGTGCAAGAAGCATACGCAATACCCACTTACACTGTACTTCATCGTGTTGTGTTGGATGCATTGCTTTATGTTATGCGTGCTGTGTTGTGTTGTGTGCTGATGTAAAAAGTAAGAGGACAGAAAGATGGGAAAGGGAATAATGAACCATCTTGAGAAGAAGTAGGATGGCAGTCGTTGAGAAAGGACGATTTCTGAAAGAGGTACCGAATGCGGGAGTTGGCAGTGGTACAGCCAATTTCGAGTCAACCAAAGGGGCAGACACACCCAAGTAAGTCACTGTATCACTCTCTTGGTTCCTGAAATGGTTTTCTGTCTACTTTTATGATCATCACATGAAACCTGTACAATGCGACGTAGTACCGATGTGCACAACTTGCAGATTTACCCATACACCGTGTGTCCGTACATCCGTGTCCGTGTATGTGTGCATGCACACAGTGTTAACGTATCTATTCGTCTGCCCCCCTCTCTGTCTGTCTGTCTGTCTGTCTGTGTGTCTGTCTGTCTGTGTGTCTGTCTGTCTGTGTGTCTGTCTGTCTGTGTGTCTGTCTGTCTGTCTGTCTGTGTGTCTGTCTGTCTGTCTGTCTGTCTGTTTGTCTGTCTATCTGTCTCAGTGCCTGTGTGTCTGTCTGTCTGTCGTTCCGTCTGTCTGTATGTATGTCTGTGCATTTGTCTGTGTGTCTATTTGTCTATATGTCCGTCTGTCCGTCCGTCCGTCCATCTCTCTCTCTCTCTCTCTCTCTCGCTCTCTCTCTCTCTCTCTCACTCTCTCTCTCTCTCTCTCTCTCTCTCTCTCTCTCTCTCTCTGTGTTTCCCTTCCTTTCTTCTTCTCTCTCGCTGTGTATTGATTTTTTTTTCTTTTCCGTTAAGTCATTTACTTTCCAGAAGCACTTGCAGACAGAGATGGGCGCCGCAGATAGCGCGGCTTCCAGCACACAGGGCGAGAAAAGCTGCTTTAAACTTTCCTTCCTGGGCGTTCTCCTGGCACACTAACCTGGCTTCCCTTCAGAACTGCGCATCTAAGCATCCGTCTAGCCCCTCTGAACCAGAAGCAGCCGCGAAATCCAGGTGATAGTGAGGTGTGCAGGTTTCTAGAAGCAGATGGAAACAATCAGACGCAGTTATGAATGCTAAGCGTTTGTGTTGAAGTAAGATATTGAGCAATACACCACCACGACTTTCCCCATGCAGCCTTTTCATGATAGTGTGCTCCCTAAATTGATAACATGTATTATCATCATTTGCAGCAGCTTCAGAACCTGGCTGATAGTCACACTTTGTCTGAGAAAAACGGGTACAGCGTATAATAGTCTGCAGTACCTCATTACACACCTGTCTGTTGCAGGATGGATTCAACATCAAAGCAGAAGGAAGCAGTATCTTCGGTAGAGTCAGACCAACCTTCCTCCAACATCTGCTCCTAATCCAGCAGGCGATCACAATCACATCTCGTCACTGCCGTTCGCTTGGGCGTTCGATTCATTACAGCTCGCTTGCACTCGCGCTTTGCTTTCTGTGCTGTCCTCGTGGACGTGCCCAGAGCTTCCTCAGTTTCCCGCCTGCAGCGCTCTCGATTTTCCCGCCATTCTCCCCGCTTCATTGCCTGCAGGCAGCTCTTGCATCCAGAGCGGATCGATCTTGTGCCCTCCCCCTCTCGACTCGCCCTCCTCCCCCCTACCCAGCTGCCTCGCCAAAACAGCCGCACGCGTTCTGAGAGTCTGTGGCGTACCAGCCTTCTTCCAGTCAGCTGCTGCCGCTGCCTCGGTGCCTCTGTGTCGAACCTGTGCTCTCCTTGCCCCCGTTTTTCTCTCTTCTCTCCCTCGCTCTCGCGGCCCCCCCCCCCCCCCCCCCCCCCCCCTCACCCCACCCCCCCAATCTCACACCCTCCACGCGCCCCTTCTACGAGCTGGAGTCTGTCTCTCTCGCTCTGCCAGCCGCCTGTGTCGGTTCGTCTCTTCGTCCGTCTGTCGTTCCCTCCGTCCATCGCTCACTCCCTCGGTCGGCCCAAGTGCTGTGACGGCATTTCGCTGCCATGGAGTGCTGCCACTAGCGACCGTCCGTACGCGCTCCCGTGTCTTGTAGTCTGTCCTCCTCGTGCCGTCCTCGCGACCAGGTGGAGGCGGATCCTCTCAGTGGGCAGATCCAGAGGAAAACGTCTGACTGGAACTGAAGTTCTGCCGAGTGGTACGAACCTGTGGAGTATTACCGCCAGCGCCGCTGTGACTGCTCGAGGAGTACCTGTGTAACCGGATGCGCCGAGGCCCTGAGTTTCGTAACGAGCGATGAAGAACATGACCACTCGCAAGAGGTGAGTACAGGCAGAGGCCGGGGGGGAACCATTACGCTTGGCACCACGCCTACAGCACTGGCAAGTGTTGACGCTTTGCCAGACCTGACGCAATGGAAGTTTTTGTGTTGTTTTCCTTCTCTGCAGATGGCAGTGGCGTGGGAGAGAGAGTGAGAGGAATAGACAGACGTAGGTAGACTCTGAGAGAAATATAAAAAATCATTCAGTCTTCATCCACTCACAGCAGAGATACACTCATTCTACGTCGTACTGAAGGAAAGAGTTTAAATTTGGCGCTTGCAGTCGAGACCTGAAGCGAAACAGGTAAGTAACTTTTTGTCGCGAGGGAAGCAATGACTGTAAACCACAGCAGCAACAGCGAACGCAAGCGCCTCCTTAGCCCGCTTCATTCAGTCTCCAGCCCCAGCATTGGCGCGTTGTGTTTTGTGGGAGCTGGGCCGTTACCGGAAGTCTGTCACAACTTCCGATGGCTTGCAATGGCAGTTGCATGACGTACCTGCTGTGGCGTTGACATCCGGGTTGTTTTGGCGCAGGTAGAGAAGCCGCGCATGCCCCGTAGAGTTCGCGGTGACACACTTCCTGTTGAGGTGGTGACCTTGTTTACAAGCTTCTCCGGGGTCACAGACAGAAACAAGTGCCTCGCGTTTGCACTCGGGGCTCCGACATTTTTTGCTGCGTTTCTTTCGGAAACAATCACTGCTCGTAGTCTGTGGCAGTTTTTAAACTTTGTTGCGACCGTTCAGTGACTCGCGGTTTTCCCGCTTGTTTCGGTTGATGGCAGGTTATTAAAAATTCGACGATACTACAAGCGGTCAGACACGAAAAACAAACCTTTTTTCCTCCTGTAAATTCAGTAATCAATCGCTTCGTTCCTGAATTACGGACTTCAAAAACAGTGGTTAAAATGGCCAATTATTAAAATTAATTGTGTAAGAGTAGTAATTTGTGCAGATGATGATGATGATGATGATGATGATGATGATGATGGATGTTTACAGCCAATCAGCCTTTTGTAAGCTATGTAAGGCTATTAAAGGCGAAAATAAGTAGCTCTGGTCCAATTTGCCCAAAGAAGTATGCCCAGTGATCAGGGGGTAAAGTGTAAGCGGTTTGAGACCCAGACAAAGGGTGTAAGTCGCTATAAAAAACCACACCTTTACCTTTACCTTTACCTTTAAGTAGTACCCTTTTATTTTTTAACAATAGATATCTCTGGTTTGGAATGGTTTACACGAGTATCTGCAGACTGCACTCTGCAGACTTCTACATTTTTCTGACGTGCAACCGAAGAACAACGGCGACGACACCATTGCTTCTACATTTCCCCATCTCCACCAGTATTCACTACTACACTGGCTGGAACTTCCAAAACCTCGTCTCTGATAGAAATGTTTATAAAATAGAATTTTATAATCTACCTATCATTGAAGTTCGACTCGTTACGCAATTCTTTCCTCTTGATTGGAACATCATTGGCCAAAGTCCTCTGCTGCAGTTAGTATTAAATAAGATTTCATCGATTTTGCTGACGTACGTTTTTGTAATTGCAGTTTTGCATGATTACAGTTAGTACTGAATAGCTTGAAACTTGCCCATTCACTTTTCCATGCAAACTACCAGAGAAACCATATGCATAGTCAGACTGGAAACCCAGTTTATTCCTAGTTGCTGCTTAACCCTAGTATAGAGCATGGGCTGCCTCGACACCCCCCTCATCAGCTGAAACGCTGATGTCCTCGTGCTTTTGGATTCTTCTCCAGACACAGTTAGCACCCGGTACTTCACCAGGATGCGTGCTGGTCTAGTACGTAATCAGATTCACCGAGCACCACAATCACCTTAAATCTGTTGCCTCCAGACTGACCGGAGCAGTCATGCAGAAGGTAGATCAGACTCGGCAGACGCATGGATAGTGAATGTTCCCCACCTCACTGCCTTGTCTGCATCCTTGTAGAATGCAGAGAGAAGGCAATCGGCCCAGACGAAAGGACTGAGCGCGACCAAGAGCCTCTCGGGGGACCGACTGCTCTTTGTGTGGCTTCCCCAAGTCCCGCACTTCGTCACGCCACGGGCGGCAGTCACCCCTAATCAGGCAGATCTGCATCTGTGGGCCAGGCACGCCAAGAGCAAAGAGACAAAAACTTCACGTGGGACAGAGTAGGGACTAGGTATGATACTTCTTTCAACAGCTCAGTCTCTTCTTCCCCTTTCAACCAATTCTCTGGTGACGGCAGCCTATTGGCAATGATGCTTGCCTGCAGTCCCTCGGGGCTAGCGAGTGTTGTGTTCAAAGCTGCACGGAACGTAGAGTTGCATTCTCAGGCAAGATTCTTATGTCGCATTGCCCCCCTCCCCCCCCCAAATGGTGAACTAAACATCTGTGAGGGCAATGTTGGCACATTGTGGTGCTAGTATAACCATGGAAGCAGCCGTGAGTAGGTTGGAATACTCTCCAGGAAGAGACGATGGTGCCGGTATCTGACTGCGCATGCTCTGTCTGTCTTGGGGTCGTCAGGAACCAGAGAAGGAATGATCACGTGGCCTACTATGCATGGATGAGAGTGTAAGGCGATTTGAAACTCAAATGCGGAGATTATTTCTATCTTAAACCACAACAGTTACCTGTAACATTACTCCGCCTAGATACCACTCCGCTTAAGTTTTTAAGGTGAAGACGAATCCCGCGTAACAGATCGATATCAAAATTGTATTGACCTTGATGGCAATATGCTGTCGTAAGGGAGCATCTAGGAAGATACCAGGCGTGTGTGTGTGTGTGTGTGTGTGTGTGTGTGTGTGTGTGTGTGTGTGTGTGTGTGTGTGTGTGTGTGTGTGTGTGCGTGTGTGTGTGTTTGTGTGTGTGTGTGCGTGTGTGTGTGTGTGTGTGCGTGTGTGTGTGTGTGTGTGTGTATGTGTGTGTGTGTGCGTGCTTTGCATTGCAGTGTATAATACTGTAATGGCTGCAGCGTTTCAAAGTTCACTTACAGTGGTAGCTTTGCACATGTTTATACATCATTGTGATGGTGGCTTTGCAACGGCCACGTGCATGTCACTGGGATGGTTTCGTTGCATTGCTGACGTATTACACATGTACACATCGTCAGTATGTTTTCACTGTCTTTGTGTTCATCATACGGGGATTGCCGCTAGACAGTCCAATCGCAGCTGGAATCCGTGGACACAGAGCTGGGGGGGGGGGGGGGGCTGCACCCGTAGTTCGACCAGAATGCCCTGAAAGGTCTGTTTTATTTGAGCATCGCTTACGCCGACTTCGCCGTAGCAACAATCGTATCTAACCAATCGTGCTACCTGGCTTATCACGTGACTCAGTGATGCGGCAGTGACGTGTACGCATCACTCACTTCAGTCACTTGCGGCGTTTTCGTATGCAACAACCCGGATTACAAAATCACGTGACAAGTCCACTACGGCTTCCGTCACATCGGGAGCTGCGCCCAGTTAGAACAGACCTTTACTGCCTGGCATGGGGAGAGCAGGTTGACCTCTGCGTCGTAACGGGCGCTCGTCCTCCCTTTCTCCCCAGCTGTCCATGGATCGATGAGGGTTTGGGTCTAAAGACGACGTGTGAGGAACATCCCAGTCATTTTACGTCAGAGCTGTGACACTCATTGGACAGCCTCATTGTCAGCTGTCCGCCCTGGGATGTCTGGAGTCCACTCGGAGATAGAACGCCAGGAGAGAGGACGCCTCCAGCCCGGAACTTGGCAATCTGGCGTGGTGGTGGTGGTGGTGGTGGAGGTGGTGGTGGTGGAGGTGGTGGTGGTGGTGGTGGCGATGGTGGAGGTGGTGGTGGTGGAGGTGGTGGTGGTGGTGGTGGGGGAGGTGGCAGCGGTGGTGGCAGTCGTGGTGGAGGTGGTGGTGGTGGTGGCGGTGGTGTTGAGGGCGGCGGCGGTGGTGGTGGTGGCGGTAGTAGCAGTGGTGGTGGTTGTAGTATTGGTGGTGCTGGTGGTGGTAGTTGTGGCGGTTGTGGTGGTAGTAGCAGTGGTGGTGGTTGTAGTATTGGTGGTGCTGGTGGTGGTAGTTGTGGCGGTTGTGGTGGTAGTAGCAGTGGTGGTGGTTGTAGTATTGGTGGTGCTGGTGGTGGTAGTGATGACGACGACAACAACGATGACGATGTTGGAGGTAGCGTTGGCTGTGGCGGTGGTGGTAGTGGTGTTGGTGGTGGCAGTGATGACGACGATGATCACGATGGTTATGGCGGTAATGGTGGTGGTGGTGGTGGTACTGATGGTGGCAGTGTTGTCGACGACGATGATGATGACAATGATGGTGGTGGTGGTGATGGAGGTCAGGTGGTAGTGGTGTTAGTGGTGACGGTGATGGTGGTGATGACGACGACGACGATGATGGTGGTAGTGGGTGTGGTGGTTTTAGTAGTGGTGTTGGTGGTGGTAGTATTGGTGTTGGTAGTGGTTGTAGTAGTGGTGGTGGTGGTTGTGGTGGTGTTTGTGGTGGTGGTTGTGGTGGAAATGATTGTGGTGGTGATTGTGGTGGTGTTGGTGGTGGTAATGGTGGTGGTGGTAATGGCGGTGGTGGTGGTAATGGTGGTGGTGGCAGTGTCGACGACAACGACGACGACGATGATGTTGACAGTGGTGGTGATGGTAGTGGTGGTTGTGGTGGAAATGATTGTGGTGGTGATTGTGCTGGTGTTGGTGGTGGTAATGGTGGTGGTGGTAATGGCGGTGGTGGTGGTAATGGTGGTGGTGGCAGTGTCGACGACAACGACGACGACGATGATGATGATAGTGGTGGTGGTGGTAGTGAAGAGAGGAGTTGTGCGGCCTATCTGCTCAGTAGGCTATGTACGGCTATCGATCACGAACAAGTGTAGAGTTGGTAAAGTCAGAGCAAGTCAAGTCTAGTTTTTATCTCTGGCAAATTGCCGAGTGAGACGCAAGGAGTCTGTTCTTACTCTCAACCCACAGGGATTTCTGGCATGGCATCTGCCCTGAGTGCGTGAGATCTTGAAATTGAAGAGTCATTTCTGAAAATTGCAAGAATCTACAATGTCTCGAAAAGCATCGTTTTATCAAGGTTTCTTATAGCCTCCCAGGTCAAACTAGTCTGCCATGCTCTAAAGTAAGCACATCAATTTGTGAAATATAATTAAATGTCATAGCAAAACCACGCACACGCAGATCGAATCGTAACTTGAATTTTTCACCGGATAATGGATGGGAGCTATGAAATAACTGCATTCGTTAACTTTTCTTCTGAAAAAAAGAGGTCAGGACACAATGGTGCATGCAATTTCATTTCGGTGTCCTACTGGGGTCTGGCACAGTCAAACACTGCAAGGGAAAGGACACGAAATCACGCCTTGCAGAGTGCTCGGCCCTTCTCTCCCCGAACTGTCGGCTGTTCTCTCCCCGAACTGTCGGCTGTTCTCTCCCCGAACTGTCGGCTGTTCTCTCCCCGAACTGTCGGCTGTTCTCTCCCCGAACTGTCGGCTGTTCTCTCCCCGAACTGTCCGCTGTTCTCTCCCCGAACTGTCGGCTGTTCTTTCCTCGAACTGTCGACTGCTCTCTTCCCGAACTGTCGGCTGCTCTCTCCCCGAACTGTCGGCCCTTCTCTCCCAGAACTGTCGGCTGTTCTCTCCCCGAACTGTCGGCTGTTCTCTCCCCGAACTGTCGGCTGTTCTCTCCCCGAACTGTCGGCTGTTCTTTCCCCGAACTGTCGGCTGTTCTCTCCCCGAACTGTCGGCTGTTCTTTCCCCGAACTGTCGGCTGCTCTCTCCCCGAACTGTCGGCTGTTCTCTCCCCGAACTGTCGGCCCTTCTCTCCCCGAACTGTCGGCTGTTCTTTCCCCGAACTGTCGGCTGTTCTTTCCCCGAACTGTCGGCTGTTCTATCCAAGAAAGGCGTCTGTCTCACCGAACTGTCGGCTGTTCTCTCCCCGAACTGTCGACTGTTCTCTCCCCGAACTGTCGGCTGTTCTCTCCAAGAAAGGCGTCTGTCTCACCGAACTGTCGGCTGTTCTCTCCCCGAACTGTCGACTGTTCTCTCCCCGAACTGTCGGCTGTCCTTTCCCCGAACTGTCGGCTGTTCTCTCCCCGAACAGTCGGCTGTCCTTTCCCCGAACTGTCGGCTGTTCTCTCCCCGAACTCTCGGCTGTTCTCTCCCCGAACTGTCGGCTGTTCTCTCCAAGAAAGGCGTCTGTCTCACCGAACTGTCGACTGTTCTCTCCCCGAACTGTCGGCTGTTCTCTCCCCGAACTCTCGGCTGTTCTCTCCAAGAAAGGCGTCTGTCTCACCGAACTGTCGACTGTTCTCTCCCCGAACTGTCGGCTGTTCTCTCCCCGAACTGTCGGCTGTTCTCTCCCCGAACTGTCGGCTGTTCTCTCCCCGAACTGTCGGCTGTTCTCTCCCCGAACTGTCGGCTGTTCTCTCCCCGAACTGTCGGCTGTCCTTTCCCCGAACTGTCGGCTGTTCTCTCCCCGAACTATCGGCTGTCCTTTCCCCGAACTGTCGACTGTTCTCTCACCGAACTGTCGGCTGTTCTTTCCAAGAAAGGCGTCTGTCTCACCGAACTGTCGGCTGTTCTCTCCCCGAACTGTCGACTGTTCTCTCCCCGAACTGTCGGCTGTTCTCTCCCCGAACTGTCGGCTGTTCTCTCCCCGAACTGTCGACTGTTCTCTCCCCGAACTGTCGGCTGTTCTCTCCCCGAACTGTCGGCTGTTCTCTCCAAGAAAGGCGTCTGTCTCACCGAACTTACTGAACGGACACGGGCTGCACGTGTCGATGCGAATGAAAGGATTCTGCGCGTGAACAAGGCGTCTGAAATGGCAGACAGATAACACAGTCGGCAGAGCTCCCCTCGCTGTGTCCCTCCCATTATGAGCTCTTGGCACGCTGCTTTTGTGCCTTCCGTGCCGTCAACACCTGGCTGATCGAGTTTCTCACTGCGCATGCCCCGAGAGAAAGCAGGTTGCAGTTCTCTAAGATTTTTGCTTGCTGCTTCTTTGTTTACCAACACTGTGCTGCCAGAGAGTGTGCTTGGCCTCTGTGTAGGGTTGTCCGAATCTCTTGGAGTCATCGTGAGATGACAAGCTTATGAAGAATTGTGCTCAGAAATTAGACTGCTGAGCCATTTTCAGTGATCAAACAATAGAATGGATGGATGGATACGTTGTACGGTCTCTCAGCCTGTGTAGGCTATATTAGGCCAAGCAAGAAAATCACTAGAAGTTACACGCAATTCATGTCACGATGTCCCTATTTATTCGCCTCTTACGAATCGTGTAGGGAGACACAGTGGATGACTTCTTTTAACGCCCAACCCACAGAGGGACAAACAATAGGAACACGGTTTGGCTGCAGGCTTTTTTTGTAAAGACACTGCCGGCAGTGCAGTGAGAAATGTTTGTATTGCAAAAGTATATTTCGAAGGCAATTAAGGAGAAAATCGAGCATCAGTGTATGTTTGTAGTTATCCTTTCACATTCAATCAAATCATCCTGCTGTTGACATTGATTTGTATTCTAGAATTAACCCGGGGTTTATTCCTAAACCTCACCCCTCGCGCAAGCGTCATGCGCTAGAAATAGCTACATCTCTACGAGCACGTGGCTCTGCTATTCCTCACGTGCCACACCTCGCTAGCATTTCATAACGCGTGTCATCAGGAGCCGTGCGTGGTGAGCAAGGAGGCGATGAGATGCCAGGCTGCTGGCCGTGTCCATCCTTGTGAATGCGACGCCCTCTATACACGATACATAGCAGCCACCTCTCCTCCGTATCACCCCTTGAGCTGCCCATTTCCTCACCTCGTGTAATATCCGCTGTGTGGTGATGTGATGAATACCATCCCACTCAAACATCAGTGACCAGCCCTAGGTATGCCGTGCTGCTGGAAGAGTTCTCTCTCTCTCTCTCTCTCTCTCTCCCACACTCGAGGTCGTAAGCTCGCACCGAGAGGCTGCGTTCAGTTCGGCTCCGCCAATTTATGCTAGAGATCGAGTAAATAACAAAGTCAACATGCCAGTAGCCGGACTTCCTGCAACTGTAGAAACCCTTCTGACGTCCCTGCTGACGACGAATCATCTGTCGTCATGGAAGATAGCAGGAGAACCAGAAAATGTTGTCGTGGTACTAAGGTTCAGGCACGACGGTGAACAGCCATTGCTCGAGCGTGAGCCAGCGCGGGGACAGTGGAAGAGAAAAACTCCTTCGCAAATTCGCCGAGACCATCAACGAGCGGAACGGCACCGACGACTGGGTGAGATGCGAACGTTACCATCTTCTTCATCTGGTAATGACAATGTTGATTTTGTCGCGAATTCGAACGCCGATATTGCATTGACTGATGACACTGCCCGAAGTTCACGAGATGCACAAGCAAAGCTTAACTCGACTCCCACCGTGACCTTTGACCTTCCGAGTGCGCATTCCAACTTAGAACCGTGTCAACAGCCCGCTGAGAATTCTACCGTGCAAAGATCTGACCATCCTTACAACTCTCAAGCTGGATCTCCGTCTCCCGTGACTGGTGTTTCCAGAGCGGATCATCGCAGCGATGTTGCCAATTTCATGCGCGAGATGGGCGAGAGACTTGGTCAGCGTTTTGAGGAGGAAGTGAAGAGTCACATGAGGCCAATTAGGGAGAGCATCGTGAAACTGTGATCGACTCACTTCATCAGAAGTCGCCAAATCTGCCTGTGAGTCTCTCGCTCCTCCGTCAGACCCGCCATATGTTGCTGCCGCCAGTGAGGAGACAAGTCACTACCCTGCCCCGATGCCAACACCAACAGCCGCCACATCATCACATCAACAGAGCCAGGGTCTCGGATATTCAGACAGTGACGTCAAAGTACACACACACAAGGCGGAGCCAAGTGTGTTGCCCAAGAGACGACCTCAGCCAGCACGGACTTCACGCAGATAACGTGTTTCGCGAATATGACTGTAATTTCCCGTGCGCGTATCTCTTCCATGACTGGAAACCAGTTCTGACGTTTTCCCTGCATTTGTTTTTTCGTTGTTGTGTTGATCAACCACTGTAATGGGCCGGAGGCCTAAACAGTAAAATTATTTCGTTCGTTTTCGTTCGTTCTCTCTCTCTCTCTCTCTATCTCTCTCTCTCTCTCTCTCTCTCTCTCTCTCTCTCCCTCTCTCTCTCCCTCTCTCTCTCTCTCTCTCTCTCTCTCTCTCTCTCTCTCAAAGCTTGGTCTTACTGTTAATACTGCAAAAACGAAAATTATTATATTTCGGAAAGGAGGTCACTTGGCAGAAGGAGAGAGATGGTACCTACAAAATTCTAGATTAGAAGTGGTGAACACATACTTTGGAATTGTCTTTACAACTAAACTATCTCTGAGCGCGTCTCTTGAAGAGACAGCTACAAAAGGCAAACAAAAACGTATACATGTATTGAAAGCAATGTGGAGCCTCCACAACTCTAACCCAGCGGTGTTTATTTTCCTCCGACTATTTGATTCTCAGATACAGCCTACGTTATGTTACGGTTCAGAAATATGGAGTTTAACAAGCAGAGATAAGATAGAAAAGGCACACGCCTTTGCGTGTAAAACGTTCATGGGGATGGACCCCCTGTGGGTTCGGGGTAAGAATTGAGCCACTGCGTCTCCCTACGCGATTCGTAAGAGGCGAATAACTAGGGACACCGTGACTTGAGATTAGTGTTTACTCTAAACTGTTCTAGTGATTTTCGTGCGTAATGGCCTTATATAGCCTACAAGGCTGATAGGCCGTAAAACACTGTCCATCCATCCATCCATCCATTCATCATGGGGATGAACGTGAGAACTCCAAACCACTTAGTATACGGAGAACACGGAAGGTGTCCTCTGATGACTAACACCACCATCAGAGCCATACAGTATTGGCTCAGGTTACACAAAATGCCGCTTCATAGGCTACCAAGGAAAGCTTATGAAATGCTCCAAAAATCTAATGTCCCTGAAAATAGGAATGGGTCATACTTGATGAGAAATACTCTTTGTGAGTTAGGTTTTGGTTATGTATGGTTGAATGGTGGAGTAGAAAATGAGAAATACTTCCTGAATAATGTTAAGCGGAGGTTACAAGATTGCTATAGACAGAGGTGGGATGAAAGAAACAGCAGTCCTAGATTTGTATGGTATGCTTCTTTTAAGATGTTCGGTCTAGAGATATATCTAAATTTTGTCACAATTAAAATGTTTAGGGATAGCCTTATGCGATTTAGATTTTAGATAAATGATCTGAAAATTAATCAACGATATGTGCTAAGAGAAAAAAAAAGAACAAAAATGTCCATCCTGCAATAAATTCGAAGATGAAGAACATTTCCCCATATATTGTAAGCTATATGATGACATAAGACGTAAATATATTGCACAGTACTTAAGTGATAACGTAAAGAGGAAATGCAGTATCCTAGTGAAAGGATGCATTGCAAAATGTCGAAATGTTGCTCTGTACATATACTATGCTTTTGAACTGCGAGAGAAGATAACTAGTGCAGAATCCTGTTCTGACTCGCCTATAGATGTTATGTCCATCGTATGAGCTTCATGTACTTCAGTTCACAACAATATCACGTACAATCAGCTCGAAAGAAGCATGGTAGATACATGCAAAGGTATTTGATATTTGCCAATGCTTGTTCTCCGTGGTTTATTATTTTCCCTTTTTTCGTTGTAAATATGTGTGGTAAACCACAAGCTCTGTATGGGCTGTCGGCCTGACAATAAGCCAGTTCAGTTCAGTTCTCACTCTCTCTCTCTCTCTCTCTCTCTCTCTCTCTCTGCATGTGCTACCATATGTCACATCAAGTATGCACTCCACATATGTCAGGTCTCGTTATCCTCCGTCTCACATTCCACTACTGCCACCTATTATGTTGCTCTGTTCTGCCTTCCTTCTTCACGGAGAACCACCCCCAAGCCACCACCTAGTCCCCTCTCCTCCACCCTTACCTACAGACACTTCCCACTGATGGCCACGATGTTCGGGTCGCCTACCGTTCTAGCAAAGGGAGACCACCCTCAGGGGCTGCTTGGTGGATCTTCCGCCATTTGATTCATGCTGCCTCCCGCCTCTCCGTGCAGTTAATCACATTATTGTTGGGGAGACGCCGCCAGATCGGGAGCCTGCCTCTCATCACTCGCTAAGTCCTGCTTAATCTCCACGTCCGAGGATGGAGCAGTCAGCCCATGCTGGCGATGGGAGGTCTCTCGCCTTGTTGCCATGCAAGGATGCGGGCACTACAGTTTTTCAGCTTCAGAATCCAGGGTAATAGAGTGTGGAGGAGCCAAGGCGAGAATGGAATCGGCTTTGATTCACTGAGGCAAAAAGCAGTGGCAGCAACGTGAGAACACAAAAACAGATGATGGGATAATACAATGGATAGATACGCGGAGTTTTACAGCCTAGAAGTATATGTAGGCCATTTAATAAGATAATTGAATAAAAGATAAAAAACCACATTGGAGTTGGGTACAGTAAGAGCAAGTCAAATCACAATTTCTTCAGCTTGCCAAATGCGACAGGGAGGCGCGGTGAGTCAATTCTTATCCCCAGTCTACACGTAAGGAGTAACAGAGGGTAAGAAGGCGGTGTGTAGAACACGAGAAATAACGTCATACATCTAACAGGAGAAGATCAGCAGCAGCACCAGCAAGACAACCATTATCTTCGTCACCAGCACTTTCATTATCACCAACTCTTATCGCCGTCACCAACACCACCATTACCACCATTCCTATTACCACCAACAACCCCATCATGACCAACACCATCCCCAACACCACCATCTCCATTACCACCATTCCTATCACCATGGACAACACCATCATGACCAACACCATCCCCGACACCATCATGACCACCAACACGACCATCACCGTCACCACCTCTACCAGACAACACGGGCAAAGCAGACAACTGCCTTGTCAACTACAAAAACATCAGGACACACGAACAGCAGTTTCACGCGCTAGAGAAATAACAGACGGAACAACTATGGCTTGCATCGCGACAAAGGCAGGAAAGTCAAGAGCTGCAGAGAACATCAGGAGCTGTAGAGAACATCAGGAGCTGCAGAGAACATCAGGAGCTGCAGAGAACATCAGGAGCTGCAGAGAACATCAGGAGCTGCAGAGAACATCAGGAGCTGCAGAGAACATCAGGAGCTGCAGAGAACATCAGGAGCTGCAGAGAACACCAGGAGCTGCAGAGAACACCAGGAGCTGCAGAGAACATCAGGAGCAACTGAGACAACACTGGCCAGACAAGACAATAGTCGATGACAACAACCAGTCAATAGATACTGTACACCAAGGTCGAAAGCTATACCAGCTACGGAGTCGAGGACAATCCTAGCTCATGGTGTAGAACATCAACAGCTGACCCTGCATGCCCCCACTGCGAAGCGTCGTTACTGCATGCTGCGTGCTTAGCTTCATAACCTTCTTCGCATGTGAGTGTGGACGTGGGATACAAATTTGTGAGGTATGGCTTATTTCGTAACATTTATTTACGATTAATCACGGCTCAAAAAGAGGTGGGTATGTAGGCGGAAAGGTGGGTGGGTGGGTAGGTAGGTGGAAAGGTGGGTGGGTGGGTAGGTGGGTGGAAAGATGGGTGGGTGGGTAGGTAGGTGGAAAGGTGGGTGGGTGGGTAGGTAGGTGGAAAGGTGGGTGATTGAAAGGTGGGTGGGTGGGTAGGTAGGTGGAAAGGTGGGTGAGTGGGTAGGTGAGTGGAAAGATGGGTGGGTGGGTAGGTAGGTGGAAAGGTGGGTGAGTGGGTAGGTAGGTGGAAAGGTGGGTGAGTGAAAGGTGGGTGGGTGGGTAGGTAGATGGAAAGGTGAGTGAGTGAAAGGTGGGTGAGTGGGTAGGTAGGTGGAAAGGTGGGTGGGTGGGTAGGTAGGTGGAAAGTTGGGTGAGTGAAAGGTGGGTAGGTGGGTAGATAGGTGGAAAGGTGGGTGGGTGGGTAGGTAGGTGGAAAGGTGAGTGAGTGGGTAGGCAGGTGGAAAGGTGGGTGGGTGGGTAGGTAGGTGGAAAGGTGGGTGGGTGGTTAGGTAGGTGGAAAGGTGGGTGGGTGGAAAGGTAGGTGAGTGGAAAGGTGGGTGGATGGGTAGGTGGGTGGAAAGGTGGGTGGGTGGAAAGTTGGGTGGGTGGCTAGGTAGTGGAAAGTTGGGTGGGTGGGTAGGTAGGTGGAAAGGTGGGTGGGTGGGTAGGTGGGTGGAAAGGTGGGTGGGTGGAAAGGTGGGTGGGTGGAAAAGTGGGTGGCTGGGTAGGTAGGTGGAAAGGTGGGTGGGTGGGTAGGTAGGTGGAAAGGTGGGTGGGTGGGTAGGTAGATGGAAAGGTGGGTGAGTGGGTAGGTGGGTGGAAAGGTGGGTGGGTGGAAAGGTGGGTGAGTGGAAAGGTGGGTGAGTGGAAAGGTGGGTTGGTATGTAGGTGGAAAGGTGGGTGGGTGGGTGGCATCAAACAGGCTTTTAATCTAATCAGAAATTGTTCCTCTAGGGATTGGAATGCCATAAGAAAATAGAAAAGAAATACTTTGTCTCATTTGAGACCCTGGATCAAAATAAGTTATTGGTAATTAAAAAACGTTAGTTAATAATAATAATAATAATAATAATAATAATAATAATAATAATAATAATAATAATAATAATAATAATAAATAATAATAATAATAATAATAATAATAATAATAATAATAATAATAGATCACTCTTATAACGCGCAATACTCCCACACAGTGAGACTCAAAGCGCCTAAAAAAAAGAAAGAAAAGAAAATAGAAATTAAAAAAACACACAATAGGAATGTAAATGAAAGTAATATACATCAAGGTAAGAGAAACAAAGATGAAAAGCAGATGATATAAAACAACTCAGCAACACAAACCAGACATTCAGTCAACATTCATACAGACGAAAAAACAAAAAAAAACAAAAACAAAAACAAAACAAACAGTTTATACAGATATGTACAATGCTAACGGTTCTCAGGAAGCAGTCAGGCCCTAGGGGCACTAAACAGAAAAAGCTTTACGGAAAAAATGGGTCTTGAGGTTAGATTTGAAGGAAGGAAGAGAAGTGATGCCACGGAGAGATGACGGCAGAGCATTCCAGACAGAAGGTGCTTGAAAGTGAAAGGATCTCTGGCCAAAGGATTTGGTGGTGGTTTTAGGTTTGCAGAGAAGTTTTTCAGAGCCTGAGCGGAGAGAGCGAGAGGGTTGGTAGATCTGAAGAAGAGATGAGAGATAGGGCGGCAGAGTTCCGTCAAAGCAACGGAAGGCGAGAGTGGCGAGTTTGTACTGGATCCTGTAGTTTTGTTTTTGACGGCAATGCTCCTTTTCTCAAATTCATTAAATGGGTGAGAATAACATAGAATAGCCACCGAAAATTCGTGTTCAGAAACAACACAGAGACCATACACAGACGATCCTCAGTCACCGAGAATGAAGCAGTCTAAATCTGGACGCTAATCAAAGTAAGTGGCTAAAAGCGGTGGATGGACGATTCGTTTTGACAGAACGTTTGATGAGCAGCCCAGGACATGTGTCCATCTGTCCCGACCTGCAGCCAGCACAGATGATCCAAATCAATAAATGTCCGTTCCTGTGTGACAGTAGCGGCCATTTAATTTCTTCAGAGGTCTAGTCAACATGGCCGGTCTAGTCAACATGGCTGGTCTAGTCAACATGGCCGTCGATTTTTGACTCGTCGAAAGCTTCCATGTGGACGAGCATTCTAACTGAAGACCGAAGTAATCATCAAACCAAGCAGAAGCCATGCACGCATTCTCGACAAGAGTAAATGCTCAGCATGGGGGTGCGGAGGGGACACCAAGGATGGACGCAATTTGCACTGTTCCCACACGACCATTGTGCACACGCGGCGTCGATCCATTAGCGAACGCTGTACTCGAATCACTTGAGTAATTACATCACTGGGTTTTGTGTGGAGTGTGGAGCTTTGTGTGAAATGTGCGGTTTTGTGTGGCGTGTCGAGTTTTGTGTTGTGTGGGGTTTTGTGTGGCCTGTGGAGTTTTGGGTTATGTGGAGTTTTGTGTGTTGTGTGGGGTTTTGTGTGGCGTGTGGAGTTTTGGGTTATGTGGGGTTTTGTTTGGCGTGTGGGGTTTTGTGTGGTGTGTGGGGCTTTGTGTGGTGTGTGGGGTTTAGTGTGGCGTGTGGATTTCTGTGTGTTATGTGGGGTTTTGTGTGGCCTGTGGATTGTTGTGTGTTATGTGGGGTTTTGTGTGGTGTGTGGGGTTTTGTGTGTTATGTGGGGTTTTGTGT
>JAWQFJ010002368.1:174765-177265 GCA_034096865.1 Theodoxus fluviatilis
GTCGACGTCTCTCTCACTGTCCTGTTTCCAGTCGACGTCTCTCTCACTGTCCTCTTTCCAGTCGACGTCTCTCTCACTGTCCTGTTTCCAGTCGACGTCTCTCTCACTGCCCTCTTTCCAGTCGACGTCTCTCTCACTGTCCTGTTTTCAGTCGACGTCTCTCTCACTGTCCTGTTTCCAGTCGACGTCTCTCTCACTGTCCTGTTTTCAGTCGACGTCTCTCTCACTGTCCTGTTTTCAGTCGACGTCTCTCTCACTGTCCTGTTTCCAGTCGATGTCTCTCTCACTGTCCTCTTTTCAGGCGACGTCTCTCTCACTGTCCTCTTTTCAGTCGACGTCTCTCTCACTGTCCTGTTTCCAATCGACGTCTCTCTCACTGTCCTGTTTCCAATCGACGTCTCTCTCACTGTCCTGTTTCCAATCGACGTCTCTCTCACTGTCCTGTTTTCAGTCGACGTCTCTCTCACTGTCCTGTTTTCAGTCGACGTCTCTCTCACTGTCCTGTTTTCAGTCGACGTCTCTCTCACTGTCCTCTTTTCAGGCGACGTCTCTCTCACTGTCCTGTTTTCAGGCGACGTCTCTCTCACTGTCCTCTTTTCAGTCGACGACTCTTTCACTGTCCTGTTTCCAGTCGACGTCTCTCTCCCTGTCCTGTTTTCAGTCGACGTCTCTCTCACTGTCCTCTTTTCAGTCGACGTCTCTCTCCCTGTCCTGTTTCCAGTCGACGTCTCTCTCACTGTCCTGTTTTCAGTCGACGTCTCTCTCACTGTCCTGTTTTCAGTCGACGTCTCTCTCACTGTCCTGTTTTCAGTCGACGTCTCTCTCACTGTCCTCTTTTCAGGCGACGTCTCTCTCACTGTCCTGTTTCCAGTCGACGTCTCTCTCACTGTCCTCTTTTCAGGCGACGTCTCTCTCACTGTCCTGTTTCCAATCGACGTCTCTCTCACTGTCCTGTTTCCAATCGACGTCTCTCTCACTGTCCTGTTCCAATCGACGTCTCTCTCACTGTTCTGTTTTCAGTCGACGTCTCTCTCACTGTCCTGTTTCCAGTCGACGTCTCTCTCACTGTCCTCTTTTCAGTCGACGTCTCTCTCACTGTCTCCTTTTCAGTCGACGTCTCTCTCACTGTCCTGTTTTCAGTCGACGACTCTCTCACTGTCCTGTTTTCAGTCGACGTCTCTCTCACTGTCCTGTTTTCAGTCGACGTCTCTCTCACTGTCTGTCCTCTTTTCAGTCGACGTCTCTCTCACTGTCCTGTTTTCAGTCGACGACTCTCTCACTGTCCTGTTTTCAGTCGACGACTCTCTCACTGTCCTCTTTTCAGTCGACGTCTCTCTCACTGTCCTGTTTTCAGTCGACGACTCTCTCACTGTCCTCTTTTCAGTCGACGTCTCTCTCACTGTCCTCTTTCCAGTCGACGTCTCTCTCACTGTCCTCTTTTCAGTCGACGTCTCTCTCACTGTCCTGTTTTCAGTCGACGTTTCTCTCACTGTTCTGTTTTCAGTCAATGTCTCTCTCAGTGTCCTGTTTTCAGGCGACGTCTCTCTCAGTGACCTGTTTTCAGGCGACGTCTCTCCCACTGTCCTGTTTTCAGGCGACGTCTCTCTCACTGTCCTGTTTTCAGGCGACGTCTCTCTCACTGTCCTGCTCCAAGGGCAATAACATACTAACTCGCAGTGTCCTACTGTCTTGCTGTCGGTATATATCTCAGTGTCTCTTCCCATCTTGCGTTCAGTCTACATTGTAGTCTCTGGTTCCTCTCGCTCTCAGTGGACTTCTGAGTCTCCCCGTTGTGTTCCAAGGTCGACGCCTCACTGTTCTGCCATCAGTCGACACGTCTCGTTCTCTGCCCCCTGCTCTCAGTGGACTTCTTAGTGTTTCTCCTTGTCGCTTTCCCAAGCGGACATCTCAGACCCACTTCCGGTGGGTTTGGGGGTAAGAATAGACCCTCCGTGTCTTCTCACGTGGTTCGTAAAAGGCGAATAATTGAGGGAAATCGAGATTTGATTTCATCTCACTTCAACCTGCACTGGTGATTTTGTGGTCAATGAAGCCGTATATATTCTACAAAGGCTGATAGGCAGTATAAATTGCATTCCTCCCTTCCTTCTTCCCTTTCTAGGTATATTCATTTGTTTGTTCGTTCGTTCGTTCATTCATTCATTCATTCATTCATTCATTCATTCATTCATTCATTCATTCATTCATTCATTCATTCATTCATTCATTCATTCATTCATTCATTCATTCATTCATTTATCTCATACTCTCGCTGTTTTGATTTCCAGGGTGTCCTTCGGCAGCAAGGGCTCAATGGTAGAGACATGGATAATCCAAGATCCGCCGCCCTCCCAGACGGACAGTGAGAGACACTTTTACCGCAACCTGGTGGATGCCAACCATAACAAGAGGTAAGGAACCACAACCTATGTGTCGAAGAATGGCAAGAGTGGCTGCTTGTGTTGTGTGTATGACCTTCGGCGATGAGTCTGAAAGTAAT
>JAWQFJ010002369.1:0-77500 GCA_034096865.1 Theodoxus fluviatilis
GCCTCATATTTGCTCCATTCTAACATCTTTGTGATTTTCATGTTACATGTGCCATATAAACGCTATCTCTTGTAAAACAACCTGCTATACAACACAAGCAACTTGAGACACTATCTTTACATAAATTACAATAATTATCAACAACTTTCAGAAAAAGGAGAAAACAAAATACATTAGGAACATTTTTCTTTTTGAAGGTATCATTATCATCATCATCATCATCATCATCATCATCATCAACATCATCATCATCATCATCATCTCAAAAAAGAAAAAGGAAAAAAAAACAAGATGACTTTCTGTGCACCAGGCATTCGCGTCATGCGAACCCACTCGTGAGTCCTCACGTCGCCTGAGGTGCTGGCCTGCCAGAACAAACCGTATGAGGGATTCGTTCCTCCTGACAGCCATCCGTCTCTTCAACAAGTCCCGGTGAATGGGTAGTATGCATGAAGATTGTTGTGAGACTTGACGTGACAGGAGTGACGCGAACTGTGACTGAAGAGTGGGTGATGTGAACTGTGACTGTGAGGATGAGTGATGAGAGCTATGACTATGTGACTAGGCTTGATGTGACTTATGACAGAGGATTGGAGTAATGTGAACTGGGACTATGAGGACATGTAATGCTGTGCACTGTGACAGGAAGGACTATGAATGGTGTGAACTATGTCTGTGCCAACAAGGATGAACATGTGAGTGTGTGTGTGTGAGTGTGGGGTTGGGGGTGGGGGGGTGGGGAGTGGTGTGCATGCGTTATGCGTTGATGATCAAGTATATATGCTGTGTGAGTGTGGTTGTTGATGTGCATGCCTGTCTCTTGTTGGTCTTTCCTGTGATTGTGTACATGTGTTATGGTTGAAGATTGGGTATGTGTGATTGCGTGACGATGATTGTTTGATGTGCATGCTTGTGTCTTTTGTTCCTTGTTGCGATGTAGAATGTTTCTCTATTAAAGTGAATTGCCTATGATGTAGCGCTAAACGTGTCCTATCTTATTGTGTCTTTCTGTTTACTATTTCTGATGCGCGTGTTCAGTATGTATATTTACTTGAAGTAACATGGTGTTATTACATTTGTTAGAGTAATAAATTATGATACAATTGCATGCTATCTTATTTTATGGCCTATGATTAGTGTGTGGACTCCATAACTTGAGCGCTGTGATTAAGTTAATTAATGTTGAACTTCTTGTATGTTTCTGTTTTTGTATGTATGTATTATGTTTTTGCCACCGACAAAACAAATTTCCTTGTAACAATGAGGACAATAAAGTATCTTGTATCTTGAATCTTGTATCTTGTATTTTGATGTCTTTCGGCAACTTCTTCAGCAAAGAATAAAATAGCGGCGTCATCATCATCATCATCACCACCAGTTATAAAGTGCTGTTTCCAACTCCTACTGAGTCACTCACAGAGCACACATATTCAGGAGTCACTTGTAGTATTTAGTATTTGGCACATTTAACTTTCAGTATGATTGGAGTTTGACAGGTAGGGCAATCCAGACAAGATGCCCAGCATAGGAGAATGCCCTCTGTCCAAATCTGCACTTGTTTGCTTTCTGCTGTTTCAGCAGCAAAGCTAAATAAGACAAAAGAGGTCTGGTCAAGAGGTTTTGACAGCAACCCACATGTCTGCAATACACTTTCCCAAACTCCTGTACATGTGCATGACTACCAAAATAAAACATGTTACCAATTCTCTCTCTCTCTCTCTCTCTCTCTCTCTCTCTCTCTCTCTCTCTCTCTCTCTCTCTCTCTCTCTCTCTCAAACACACACACATGCCCACACACATGCAAACATGCAAGAACACACATGCATGCACACACATACACACACATGCACATACACAATCATGTATGTTTGCCTGGATGTCAGGACTAGACAGGAAATCCTACCTGATGTCTTCCTCATTTTCTGGAAAGCTCCAGAAGGTGATCCTCAGCTGCAGCTGTTCTGGGATGGGCTCCCGATAGTGCTCCACCACCTCGAAGGGGATGTGACAGGCCACGCATTTTGCAGACAACTCCACCAGAGGGGTGACTTTAGTCTTCTCCCTCTCATCTGTAAAGAGGCAAAACGTATTCCAAATCAATGAGGTACTTTCCAAATCTAAAATATACAGAATTGTGAGAGTGATTATCATCAAAGCATAAACTATTATGTTAGTGAAGCAAAGGTTTTGGAGAATGGATGAGTGGAGTTTCAGGCTTTTGAAGGCTGGGTAAGGCTGTGGTTTACAAAATCACCATAGCTGGTTGGCATAAGACAAGCACAAGACGAATCTTGATTTCCTAGTTATTTGCCTTTTAAGAATTTTGTTGGGAGACTTGGGGGTGGGGGGTGGGGTGGTGGTGTCTGGTCTTATCCCCAACCCACAGAGGGTGCAAAGGCTGCAAACAATGTGTTTGAAGTGGTATAGACACAATCCACCTACTCCCCACCCCCACCCAAGAAAAATAGTTGTGGTGAAGGTAACATGGCAAAAAAAAAGAAGGGTTAGTAGGTTGGCCTGAACCTTTGCCCCCTTTTTTTCCTTTTTAGGAGAGGCCAGAAGGAACATAAACCAAACTTTCTTTCACTGAAAATGCTTTTTTCAATTACTTAAATAGTGGATTCCCTGAATGCTGTTAGCGCAGGAAAGATGGGACAGCATGCAGACTATTGTTTTCTATCAATTTCTTTCTTTTCCTTTTTTTTTCTTTTCTGGTTTTTTTTTTTTTTTTTTTTTTTTTTTTTTTTTGGGTAGGGAGGCAAGATAATTTTTTGAAGTTAAGGGTGGGCAGGGAGGTGGGGTAGGTAAAGGGTTAGTCGGGTTACCATAACCACAACTTTTTTTTGGGGGGGAGGGGAGACGGGGGGGGGGGGGGGGGGGGAGGTAGGTGGAGGGTGGGTGGGGAAGGAGGGGGTCCTTATTCATACATTAGAAGATGTTCAAAGAGAGGATGCTACAAACAACCCTATTTCTACCACTCTAGTTGTAAAAGCAGATGTTTATGACCAGTGAGTGTTGATTAATCTCAAGTTCTATTACACATTAAGAACAATGCCATGCAGTTATACAATCTGTATGATACTAACCTACATTCTGTATCTCACTCTCTTTGACAACAGCACCGATTATGTCATTTTGTGTTGTCATCAACTGCCAAGAATTGCTCTGCACACAGGCAAATAATGTCACTGATTATTCAGAGATCTTTCTAATCCAGTCCTACCACAAGACTGAAGACAGTATTGTATTTTTAACACCAGCCACTACCCTAACTTCTTCCATTCAATGTGTCTATCATGACAATCAAAGTGACTCCCAACAGTAGTTTGTCATAAAGAATAGTACTTCAATCATACTAGTTATGCTACCAAGAAAATATGGAGCTGTTACTGTTAGAGTTCATGTTAATTTTTTTAATATTAAGGAAGAGGTTCCGTAGCCGTACGGCCTCGTACGGTTACCCAGCTGCGTGGTTGGATATATCAATAACGGGAGAAGCTTTATCCCTCCAGGTTTACTGGAGGTCCTACAGACTTTATCTGTCTGTGTGTGTGTGTGTGTGTCTGTCCCGTCTCCACGGCCTATATCTCAAAAACTACTGGACGGATTTCCTTGAGATTTTGCACACTGACTGGAAGTTAGGTCCGATTCAATATTATCAAATTTTCAGAATCNNNAACACTTTCATGAAACACAAACAAACAAATGAAAATATAGATTTTTTTTCCACCAGCATTGTCCACTTTAGGGTGGCGAACTTTTGTCTCAGTGTCATATCAATTCTCTAAGTCTAATGGCTCGTGTGGTAGAGCATTGCACTCGTGGTCATGCATGACCAGGTTCGATTCTGCGCTGAAACTTTTTTCTTTTCTTTTTTCGAGAGGTTGTGGGTTCCAACCCGACCTGGTTTATTGTGTTTTTGTTCATGTGTGTTTTTTCCCCATCTTTTCTCGAGAGGTTGCGGGTTCGAACCCGATCTTTTTCATTTTTTTTTAAATATGCCAAAACCTGGAGGTTCAGCGCCAGCGGTTTTTATATTCTAACTCCATCCCACGTTTGACTCTCAACGGGTGGTCCCTACGCCCTAACTCCAGGGCCCGACGCTGATGTTGGACACAAACCTGACAAAAAATAACGCGTCCAGGTTTAGTTGAAACTCCCCGGACAGGTCAGTCAGACGGGGTGCGTGCCGCACGGCTACGGAGCCACTTCGTTTTTTAAACGCTTAAAGCACAGGCGCCCCTCACATATAAACCAACAAAATAAAAAGATAACAACTTCCCCTTACGAAATTCGAAAATCATACGTTCTACCATACTCATCTACAAATAACAGAACAAAAGAACTCAAGAGCGATCGATACCTTGCAATAATATGTTGAGAGTGAGATCAATAGCTACAAAATCGTTTAACAATAATCTCTGTTCGGAAAAACAAACACATGAATAGAAAGTAACACTTCCTTCGTCAGAATTACCCATTTCTTTCTATGTTTACACATTCTGCACGAAGGCACACCAATTTCACTTTCCAGCATGTGACAGATGCCAGAGGTAATCGACATCGAGCCCGAACCTGCGCAATCAATGCTCTTGCTGGGTTAGGAATCGTCACTGTGAACAGCCTCCTCGTGCCAATCAAGTTGGTAATTCTGAGGAAATTCCATCCAAAAGACACGGCTGAACTTTTCTGTAAAAGACCGTTTACGAGCCTGTCGTGAAAACCCTCTGCATGATCAGCTGATGATGAAAGCCCATAATTGTGCGAGCAGAAACGGCACCAATGAAAAGCATTCACTCGGTCCATGGCCCATTCATGTCTCGAGGTTTGACGTGTAATGGAAGTCGAGGTTTCAGCATAGTGGGGGAGTCGGAAACGGTGATTCTGTCGAGATTATCGTATTCTGTGGTTGTTACACTCACGAAATAACAAAAACATGAGTTTAAAATGCGAAAAAAATTATCAACTTACCCGATAGCCGTGGTTGAGCCGCCTGCCCTCCATTTTGTCGTTTCCATCCTCGCCAATTATTACACAGACTTTCAGGCTCGCTAATCCATGAACATAGAGAATCCTCATCGAAGCGATCACTATCATCAAAAGAATAGGTATCTCCGTCGTACTCCCATTTTAACATCAAGTCCATGGTGCTCGCTGGAACCTTAAGTCGGAGTGAACAACCTAGGCAGTGTTTCCGACTCTAGAAAATAGGGTCGGCCTAGGTCAACCTCACAAGTTCAACAAATCATTATCCGAGGAATACGTAAAGAATTCCCTGAGTGGAGGTAGATCTGTTCGCATGACTGAAATGGACTTCTTCTTCAAGCCTTTCACCTTTCTAGCGACAGCAGGAGTCGGTAGAACAGCAAAAATACGCTGCCCTGACAGCTCAACTTCTGTAATGACTGCCGTACAACAATAACAAAATGTTATCGGTAGTGTCCGTGACTCTTCGGGAATTTCCGTTCGTTTGCCGGCAGAACTGTGCAATCTCGTGCCCCCAATCTCGTTCGTGCCCCCACGAGATTGACGTCACTTCCTTTCCGAGTGGTATTCCCTTAGAGCAAGGTACAAACACGAAGACTTCTCACTAAAAATCGTTTATAATCTCAATAATCGTGTGCATCTCTTGGCCTAAACTGTGTATATGCTATCAGACATATCTTACCTTGACACCATGTGAATTTTATACATTCATGTCATGTATATGCCGAACTATAATATTCATTTTCACCGATATCCGAACGGGGCACCCAGTACTCGCGGCTTTCTTCGCCCACGTGCAGTCTGTGTTTTTGCTCTGTAACGCTAGTGCCATGATATTTTTCGACGAAAAACTGTCACATTCCTTTGCTCATGCTTTTATCTTCTTACTGATTCCTATATGTGCTGCATAAGGTGCCCTGTTGCGTGATTTGGCAACGGAACTAGTGCTGTCGTCGTCCATTACAATTTTGATGATTGAACTCTGAAGACAGCTGCAATATTCGACATATAAAATTTCTTGTACATGTTCATTGTCTCGCTGTTGCAATCTTCAGAATGGCGCCTCGCAAGGGAAAACAACAAGTTCAAGAACAAGTGGTCCTCGGGCCCCAGGCGAAGGAAGGCGAGAACGTCTTCGGCGTGGCTCACATCTATGCCAGCTTCAACGACACCTTTGTCCATGTCACTGACATCTCTGGAAAGTAAGTCTTTCTTTGCAGCTTATTCTCAACACCTATTTTAATGTCAAGTTGTGTAAGTTTCGTGTCGGTAATGGTGCATTTAGTATGCATGTTTACACAGGCACTGATATCAAGTTAGTATCGATTCCTGTGTAGTGTAGTGATGAGCTAAAGCCTATTCCATGTTTTTGTTTTTTAGCAGCTCAGTTTTATTACCGTGAGGAACTGGTGTATTTAGCATCTACTTTTAAATGTACTAGATGGTCTCTGATTATCATGCTTCACGTGAACCACTCAAGAAATTTGAATCTCACTTATTATTGGGCTCTGGCTTACAAGCATGCCAAGACCAATGCTGAACTGTGTTTCTGAAGCCATTTGATCACTACCAGCAAATATAGGCAAAGGCAATAAAATAGAATTGTCCCATTCCATTGGGAGTGATGGCTGTACTTAATTGCAACATTCAGTCAGTTCTTGCATAAAAATGGTCACCTAAATCTACAAGTGCCTGCTTTTTGTTGGTATGCTGATACAGATTTCTGTTTCTACTGTCAGCTAGCATCATAAGTCTGCTCACCAGTAAGATTGGCATCTGACCAATTCTAGGGAAAACGCCTCCCTTGAGTGCACGCACACTTCCTACTCTTGTGAGCCATTTGCAAAGAATTGGGCTGTTAAACTTTCCCTGTGATGCAAACTTTTACATGCTTAATCATGGACACCAGTGGTGCACTTGCTTTCCATTCGTGATATCACTTAGCACCATTTCCAATACTAAAATCCCCCAGTGGGTAGAGGGATTTAACCTTTAGGACGCCGCCGATGCATTGAGGTGCCACAGCGTACATTCCCCAGACATCCGTCACCGCATCAGTGCGCCAAGTGACGGGCTCTGTTTACTTGCCAAACACGGCCTTGGATTCATGCTGTTTTAAAAATATCCCAGTCTCGTGTGGCAACGAGATCCACCATTTTGGCGATAGAGAGAACCTGTCGCGAATTTTTCCACGAAGTTGCGTTTTTGTCCTTTGTGAACAGGACATTTTTCTTTGCCAGTATGGCGACTGACAAAGAAGTTGAAGCACCTGTGGAGTTATTTTTCGATTCCAACTCTCAGAATATGAATTCGAAGGCTTTACTGACGTTGATGTGATGATAGAGGGATAGAGGGCAAGCACGTGCTTCGACCGTTGTGTAGTTGTCTGTAGGAGCGGGAGCTTGATTCAGATGAAAATGACTCGGCTGACTTCCCTAGCGTAAGTAATTTTAGGATTTTTTGTTTTGTTTTACTCAGTCGTATCTCCATTACTTGGAGACTATGCACTTTTGCATTTTCATCAAAAGCTGTTGTGTTCTTGAATAAATATATAGAGCAGTGTAGGAAAATACAGAGCTTCGACCGATGATGTGGTCTGTAGATCAAGAGGAGCAGAAGCTTGATTCAGATGAAAATGACTCGGCTGACTTCCCTAGCGTAAGTAATTGTAGGATTTTTGACTCGCATGCGAAGCTAAAGTGAGTCTATGTACCCATTTTGTCCGTCAGGGCGACCGTGAAAAACTTTAACCTTGGATTTTTCTCTGAGACTATTAAGTCTTAGTATCAACACCAATTTGGCATGGTGGTGTATGATGACAAGGCGTCAAAAAACATACAGTGACTTGACCTTGCTTCAAGGTCAAGGTCGCAGGGGCCATAAATGTTGTCTAAAAAACAGCCATTTTTCACATTTTCCCAATTTTCTCTGAAGTTTTTGAGATTGGATACCTGACCTATATATAGTGTATAGGGCAAAGTAATCCCTATCTTTTGATACCAGTTTGGTTGACCTTGCGTCAAGGTCACAGGAGCTCTTTAAAGTTGATTGTATACATATTTACACATGTTATACTTTCATACTAGGTCACCCGTGTCGTCTGTCCGGGCGTCCTGTCATCCATAAAAACTTTATCGTTGGATTTTTCTCTGAGACTATTAAGCCTATCAACACCCAATTTGGCATGATGGTGTAGGATGACAAGGCGTACAAAAACATGCATAGTGACTTGACCTTGCTTCAAGTTCAAGGTCACAGGAGCTCTTTAAAGTTGGATTGTATACATATTTTGAAATGACCTTGACCCTGAACTATGGAAGATAACTGTTTCAAACTTAATAATTATGTGGGGCACATGTTATACTTTCATCATGAGACACATTTGGTCACATATCATCAAGGTCAAGGTCACTTTGACCCTTATGAAATGTGACCAAAATGGGGTAGTGAACCACTAAAAGTGACCATATCTCATGGTATAAATTGTGCCAATAAGCACCATTGTGCTTCCTATGTCTTGAATTAACAGCTTTGTGTTGCTTGACCTTGGGTCAAGGTCACATGTATTTTGGTAGGGAAAATGTGTAAAGCAGTTAGTGTATGATGTCATTGCTAGGTTTAGTTGTTTGACCTTGACGGTCGGTCACCTGAAGGTCAAGGTCATGTAAAGGTCAAGCATGTGAGTCGTATGGGCTTTGCCCTTCTTGTTGTTTTGTTTTACCCTAAAACATTTTCAGATGTATCTCCATTACTTGGAGACTCAATGCGCTTTTGCATTTTCCTCAAAAGCTGTTATATTCTTGAATAAATAGAGCAGTGTAGGAAAACAGTGAATTTGTTTTTTACTCACATGCGAAGCAAAAGTGAGTCTATGTAATCGTCCGTCCGGGCGTCCTTACAAACTTTAACGTTGGAATTTTCTCGGACACTATTAAGTCTATCAACTCCCAATTTGGCATGATGGTGTATGATGACAAGGCCTCAAAAAACATACATAGTGACTTGACCTTGCTCAGTGCTTCAGATTGTTGGCGCGCCCGCGCCATTGGCGCATATTTTATCAGAATGGCGCGTTACTTTCAATGTGTATGCGCCAGCCGGGCGCGTCATAAAAATCGCCAACTTGTTTCGATCCTCGGTCCGTCTGTACCACTAAGCCACACCAAGCACATGTGGCCACACCACGGAGTACCAAAACCGACGCCAAACCGATGAACGGGCCTCAAACGTCGACAACGTCAAGTCAAACTGCTGCTTTGCCTAGCATCGATGCATCGCTCTGTGTGATTGGCTAATAGCCAGCAAACAACCAATCAGCGAACATCTATCAGTTTACCTTGCACAGACTCTCACACGTGTGCGGAATCAAGATGCCACCGAAGAAAAGGCTTAGAAAAGAAACTGAAGAAAACCAACGTCAGTTGACGTTGTCTTCAATGTTTTGCAAGAATAAAGCAAGCGGTAACTGTTTAGTTTTTATCTCTTACTAGCTCCTTCCAAAGCTGATGTCCATGTGGAGCAGTGCAAGTCTGATTTTGTCAACACCTGAGTGCATTGAAACAGGACTTTGATCTCGAAGAAAAGACCTACAAGCAGTGTAAAATCACCGTTCTGGTTCAGAAAGTCTCCTCTACTCTGCTGCCCTCATTTGTAAAAAAAAGTCCTCTCCAATCTGGATAAGAGATTTCCTGATGCAGAGCTGCTCCAGGCATTCAACGTTCTAGCTATGAGGCCGATTTCATTTGTTGACAAGATAAAGCTGGATGACTGGGGCATGGAACAAATGGAGAAACTTCTTCAACCGTTTGCTGACGAGAAGACCCACTCCTGGGTCTGCGAGGGCCAGAACTGCTCACTGAAAACTGCTCAGCCGTTCATCAACAGAGACGAGACTTGGCAAGAATGGAGGCTGCTCAAGAGAACAGTTCTCAGTGAACAATTTCCCAGAGATGATTTCGTCACCCTTTGGCAGATGATCGCCAAATTCTATCTTGCAGCTGATGAATTTCCAAATTTAAAGAAGCTGACAGCTGTGGCCCTGACACTGCCCATCCACACAGCAGACTGTGAAAGATCGTTCTCTGTGCAAAATTACGTCCAAACACAGAGGGGGAGAGCATGCACTCTCTAGCACACACTGTGACCAGCTGATGAGGGTGTGCATTGATGGACCTATCTTCCAAGACATGCTCTTTAACCGTGCAGTGCAGGTGTGGGCGGAAAGTCGCAACCGCTACCTGTTCAAGGAGAATTAGGGCACGAGACTGTCCCAGGACCTATTGATACTGTGGACTGTTGTGTATTTGTGTGTGTAATTTGCTGGATGGCAAAACACAAGTTGAGACTAAACTCTTTGGACTCGCTGCAACATTTTTGTGGTGTGTGTGTGTGTGTAGAGGAGTGATTATGTGTTGTGTTTGACTGGTTGAAGAAGATCTCTGTTAGATTTCATTGTGTTAGGCCCTAAAACCAAGTTTGTTTAAACAAAACATCATGCTACCAAGAAAGAATAGAGTGGGTTTTGAGTGATCATGACTCTGTGTTCACAGAATGAAATGTTAAAAGAGACAATAAAACAACTGAAAGACTCACAGCTTGACATGTGTTTGTTTATTTTTTTATTATTTGCTTTTTAAATTATTCATTTGTGTGTGTGGGGGTGGGGGGCTGTAGGAGTGTCATGTGTGGGGTGGAGGGTCATTCTGTTTGAAGTGAAGGTTTGATTGTTAATGACCCATGTTTTTCAAAATTGACCCATCATTTTGCCTGGCCATGGGTCATTGGGCCCATGAAGTCTGAAAACAATCTGAAGCACTGCTTGCTTCAAGGTCAAGGTCGCAGGGGCCATAAATGTTGTCTTAAAAAAACATTTTTCACATTTTCTCAATTTTCTCTGAAGTTTTTGAGATTGGATACCTCACCTATATACGGTATATAGGGCAAAGTAATCCCTATCTTTTGATACCAGTTTGGTTGACCTTGCTTCAAGATCAAGGTCACAGGAGCTCTTCAAAGTTGGATTGTATACATATTTTGAAGTGACCTTGATCCTGAACTATGGAAGATAACTGTTTCAAACTTAATTATTATGTGGGGCACATGTTATACTTTCATCATGAGACACATTTGGTCACATATCATCAAAGTCAAGGTCACTTTGACCCTTCTGAAATGTGACCAAAATGGGGTAGTGAACCACTAAAAGTGGCCATATCTCATGGTAGAAAGTGCCAATAAGCACCATTGTGCTTCCTATGTCTTGAATTAACAACTTTTTCTTGGATGACCTTGGGTCAAGGTCACATGTATTTTGGTAGGAAAACTGAAGCATTTCTTAATGTATGATGTGTTGTTTGGCCTTTAAGGTCACCTGAAGGTCAACGTCATTGTAAAGGTCTAGGTCATGTCAAGGTCAAGCATGTGTATGAGCTTTGCCCTTCTTGTTTGTTGTCTGTGTTCCTTTATTTTTTAGCAGCTGAAAAAAAATCTATGGCATTTTCATTAATTGCACCATGTCGGCCATCCATTTTTCTACTTGCCCTCCAAAAATCTACTTCAAAGCTTGAATAGGTAATAAATGATGATTTTTTTTAAAGTAAACATGGTGTTGAATTTGACCACACATAATAAAATTTGTGGCTCTGGGGTAAAACAATGACGAAAATTGGCGGCGCGCCCTAAAGGTTAATGTGCATCTTCTTAGCCTCTGACATGGACATTTTCAATAAACTTATTTTTCTCCTCCCCCTCCTCCTTCTAATAACCAGGTCAAACCTTGAATGTTTGTGATACAATTCATTCAAGTTTGTCGTTTGCTCTTGTAGTTCACATTTGCAGTTAAGGAAATTGCAAGCTGTCAGACTTGCAATGTTTGAGGCTAAAAGCTTACTGAGACTAAGAAACTTTCCTGTCTTTAAATAAAATGTGCCGTGTGTGAGGATGCCCTTAGGTAGTTTATGATAGCTCTGCAGGGATTTCTGTAGTTGAACATATTGACACTAGAATGATGGTTTTCTTGATTGCTCTGTTTAACTGTCATCAGTGTTTGTAATGCCATTTTGTGTGTACCTGCAGGGAGACCATCGTTCGTGTGACTGGTGGCATGAAGGTGAAGGCCGACAGAGATGAGGCGTCCCCCTACGCTGCCATGTTGGCTGCCCAGGATGTGGCTGAGCGCTGCAAGACTCTTGGCATCACAGCCCTGCACATCAAGCTCAGGGCCACTGGAGGAAACAGGTGAGACTGCCAGCAGTTTAGACTTTCTTGGAATAGGGACATGATTCCCTGGTTTCCTTGTCAGGTCTCCCCCTATGGGTTGGGGATGAGAATAGATCCATCATGTCTCCCAAAGTGATTTGTAAGAAGCAAATATATAGTTGAGCCCTCACACCTTGTGATGTGTGCTGGGGTTGGCATACTGCCATTTAGGGGTTAAAGTCTTTATCATGTTGGAGGGATATTTTTGTTATGTTTTTGGAAGTGGGTTTGGTTTTGTTGGCTTTTGCTTTAACCCTTTCCATGCCAGCTTCGTCATTATATTTTGCAACTGCCAGTGTCAGGGAATTTCAGTAAAAATTACATAAAACAACTGAGTTCAGGAGAAAAATCATATCTCAATTTCAGTGCATAACAGCCCCATTAAACCCATACTTCTTTGAAAGCACATACATTCAGGAAAAACGACAAACAATGACGTGATTTTTATAGACTTTATTTCTTAAATCAAGCTTAAATAAAACAATATTTACCAATGCCTTTTAGAAGTATGGTGATTTCTTGTCCATCATCATGGTATATTCAATCAACAAAAACAAAAAAATCTGATTTGTTTTTCAGATTGTAAACTACATGTCTCAAATGTCTCAGAAACGTTTTTCTTACAAAATATTTATGAAACTAAATACTGAAAATTAGTTGAACATACTACATCAATAGCATGAAGAAAGATAACTGCAACACCAACAGCAATTACTGGAGATAAAGTCATGCAAAATTGCTACTATCATGCCAGCAAAATGCAAGACTACTGTATTCAGACTAGTGTAAAAGGCTTGTAGAATATTTTCTCTTCAGCCTTGAAGTTGTAACAATTCTACCTATATAATGATGAAAATGAGGAATTCACTTGTACGCACTTTTCAAAGTCATGCATGATTGCAATGATCAATATAATGCCAGGCAAATTCAAGAAGAGACTACTGTATTCAGACTAGTATAAAATGGCTTGTAAGATTGTTTTCTGCAGCCTTCGGGTTGTCACAATTCTATCTACATAATGATGAAAATGAGGAATTCACTTTACGCACTTTTCAAAGTCATGCATGATTGCAATGATCAATATAATGCCAGGCAAATTCAAGAAAAGACTACTGTATTCAGACTAGTATAAAATGGCTTGTAAGATTGTTCTCTTCAGCCTTCAGGTTGTCGCAATTCTATCTACATAATGATGAAAATGAGGAATTAACATGTACAAACTTTTCAAAGTCATGCATGATTGCTATGATCAATATCATGCCAGGCAAATTCAAAAAGAAACTGCAGTAATTACTCTGATCTGTAAAGGAAAGATTTGTAATATTTTGTCATGCATGCATCTCAATGAAAAGTCAGTTCAAGTGAGCAGTCCAGTATTACTGCTTGAAGCATGAAGCAGGGTAGAATCCAAGCTAATCAGGACAGTCTGGCCACAAGCTTTTGGAGACCCAGGAGACTCCCTTCTAGTGGCAGACATGGCACAACCTAGCCTGGTACAATAAGGTCCTTTTGCATGCCAAGGGAATATCCACCACTAGACAGTTAAGAAATTCTTTACTGTGTGGTATAGTCGGAAGCATGGAACAGCACAGAGGTCAGGCTGGTCAGGGCACATGACCTTGATAACATGGCAGGTGCCTTTGTGGCAGACTCCACATCGCTTAGCCTGGTACCCTGAGGGTGACTTGGGTGCTTCTGAAGGCAAATTTCGCCCTGTCAGATGGGCAACTTCTTCACTCTGACTGCGGAAGCTGCTGCAGCTGCTGGCTCTCCAAAGCCAGTGGTGATGAGGTCAAAAATGACTTGCCCCTAAAACCACAGGAGGTCCTTGTTGCCTCCATCCTTGTACACCAAGAAAGAGTTCAGGAGAGCAACTTGCATGAGGTGAATGATGACCCTCTTGTACCACTGGTGAGTTTTTCTGGTGGCATTGTGTGGCTCAAGCATTTGATCTGCCTTGTCAACGTTTCCCATCTTGGAGTTGTAGTCGTCGACACATGATGGTTTGTTGACAGGATCTCCCCTAACGTGTCACTTGCTTGGTGCTCCCATCATTCATGGTGGACAGCAAATACACAATCTTGCTGGAGTACCACTTGACAGCAAGCAGTTCCAATTCATTTCTCCTCGCTCACTGACATCAAGATCAGTCACTACCTTGACCAGCCAGTTGGGGCGAATAGTGCCACAGCAGACAGTTCCCTTTCCATACAGGTGTCTGTAGAGTTTGAGCCCAGAATACCAGTTGTCCATGAACAAGTGATATATCCCTGGTCCAACAGAGGCTGCATCATGTACATCTTCTTCTCATACAAGGGTAGAACATGGGCATCACTGGGTATGACAGTGTTGATGCTGAAGTTGGGATCCTGGGCTCCTGTGTAGATAGGAAATCAGAATGTGTACCCCGAGTCTTCGCACAGGCAAAAGATCTTCACACCAAACTTTGCCTTCTTCAGAAGAATGTACTGCCTGAAGATGAGAGCACCTTTCCACAGGAGAGATTCATGAACAGCCACGTACTTGCCAGGCTTGTACACTGACTGAAATGATGCAGACAGCATATCCACAGGGAGTCTCACCTTGTACAGCCTGCCCCATGGGGATCATTTCGTGAGGGCTCCTTTAAACTGTCGTTGCAGTGGAGCATCCTCAGCAGCAGTTGGAACCTATTTCTGGCCATGACAGCAAAGATGGGGCAGGAGTAAGGGCGACCTTGGACCAATACAGTGCAAGGGTGGGCAAGCGCACAATGCCCATCAGCAACAATAACCCGATGAAACGCTTATTTCGTCTGTCGTGGTTTTCTCGTTTCTCCATGCAAGAAGCCTGGAATGCCCTCAAAACCCTCGCTGCTCTGCTGCCGCTAAGGTTTGGTCATCATACCGATTAGTTTCAGAAACAAAATGGTAAATGAGACTATGAAGAACAGCTGATAGTAGTCGACAGGCTGAGAGTTCGTGGTGCTAACTTTGAACCCAGCATGTCCTGAAAAGTTAGGAATTTGAGGCGACTCACATTTTGGGGGAAGGAAATCTCCCTCAAAGTCGTCCCCCTGTGGGTTCGGGGTAAGAATTGGCCCACCGCGTCTCCCTATACGATTCATAAGAGGCAAATAACTAGGGACACCATAACTTGATTTGCGTTTACTCTAAACTGTTATAGTGATTTTCGTGCTTTCTGGCCTTGCATAGCCTACAAAGCTGATAGGCAGTAATACACCATCCATCCATCCATCCATCCCTCCCTCAAAATGGGCTTGTCTAGTTGTCTAGGCTGATGACTGCAGATAACTACCCTCCCACAACGCTGTCCTCTGCAAGAAGGAGTCCCTCAACCGCATGCGTGAAGAGTTTGATCACGCCTTTATGGTGCTCAACGAGAAGATGCAGAGGTCGATGCCTGACGAGAGGAGGGATAAGGCAATCCTTGATCACGGGGAGATGATGGTTCATCGTCCGAACTCATTTCAGAAGCAGCAGCAGAATAGCCAGACGCTGCCACTGCACTTTGTACCACAATCTGGGATTCATCACTCGAGTCTCCAAGTCGAGTGCATAGTTCGAGATCGTCATCATCACTTACCTGATCAAAGGAATCTGTTGACTCTTAATCGCTTTCTTAGTCTTCCTTCTCTGCTTCACCAGCCTCTGCTAACCGAGCAGGCTGACCATGCTTCACGCCTTTGCTTGTAAATGGTGTGGGCGCTGCCATTGTTTGCAACTGAGCATGACAACTGTGCATTTGCTAGAAGTGGAGTGACCTCAGTTTGACACTCCCCTCAGCCGAAATACACTCTGCTGCTATAATCAGACTAGCATATCCTAGCATTTGCCTAGGGTAAGGGTTCCTGTTCATTTCATCATCAAAAGCTGGATTGATATTTTCTCCAATGAACCATACAGACTCTTCACTCTTAATAGGGCAGTTGTAATCTCTTTCCCACATGACTGGCTCCTTGGGTTAGCAGTAGATAATTGCTCTCTTAGAGATGGTATCTGTCAATGAGTACTTGAATATACCTTTTTGACCGTGATTTTGTAATTGTGACCTGTAGGTACAACATGGATTTCCCCATTACCATTTTGGCATTTAACCCTCTGGACGCCATTAATTTTTCACAGTTTTTACTCCCTGCAGCCAGTTATTTTCTGGGCGTGCCCAAAAACCGAGACCCCTCTTCTGTTTAAAAATATACAATTATTTTATTATTTGCTATAGAGGCAAAAGTTTTGGAGGAAAGATGGAAAATTGAATGCTCTCTCTGATAGACACACTGAAATTTATGTCCATGCAATACAATATGATATGGAAAAAAACTGAGACAACACAAATAAAAAACATGTCGAGTGCCACTGACTTACTCGAGAATAAATTCCCGCATCGCTTCCTTTCTTCGCCCTCACTTGACCAACGTAGCGATTCGTTTTGTCGACCATCAAGTCAACGATTTTATTAGTTGAAATAGAGATGAAAAGCATTCGATTTAGATACCTCATCGGGCACATGTTGAGGAGAGTCCATGCGCGAATTTAGAGCGAATTTAGAAGTTACCGATCGAGGTAGACGCTGCTGCGCGATTTTGATTGCACACGCTGGCCCAGAAATGGCTGAGCTCGATCCTGATGATGAGCGAATCTTTGAAATTTTGTTCGATTCTGACTCGGAAGAATAATTCCATGGCTTCACAGAGGAAGATTTCTTCGAGTTTGCCACAGCAACCATGAGTGGTCATACGCAGACGGAATCTTGGACTGGGCTGGTTCAACTTCGATTTCGTCAGCAGTCACTCAGTCACTGTCAGACTGTGGCAAACTCGAAGAAATCTTCCTCTGTGAAGACATGGAATTCTTCTTCCGAGTCAGAATCGAACAATATTTCAAAGATAAGCTCTTCATCAGGATCGAGCTCAGCCATTTCTGGGCCAGCGTGCACAGTCGAAATTGCACAGCAGCGTGTCTACCTCGATCGGTAACTTCAAAATTCGCTCTAAATTCGCGCACTTGCAGGGAAAAAATATGGCGACTGTTATTATGAAAGCGAGGCTCTTCTGCACAGTCTCCATGCGTAGAGAGCAGACCTGTTTACTCTCCCGATTTTGGCGGGAGACTCCCGATTTCAGACCCTATTTCCCGACCTCCCGCTAGCTTCGTAAATCTCCCGATTTTTTTCCCACCGATCTCCCAAAAATGAAAATTTTTGAAAGGTTTATTTCGTTTCCGAAGCGTTTACATGACGATCCAAACTTTTTACCACGCCACTGAAGGTCGTTCTGCCGATCTGCAGTACACTTTTTTTGATTGGTTGAGTCAGGGCCTTTGACCAATCGAGAGCCAGTTTACAACCTGGAATAGCCGCCATTTTGCTTGACCGATCCGAATGATGACGTCGATTAAAAAGTCAATGAGAAAGAATCGCGGAACCGATTCTGAATCCGACAATGAGTGTGACACAGAGGATGAGAAAAGAAAGTCCACTGATGTCAAAAGCAGAAAGAGAGTAAAGTACAACGCAAAGTGGAAGGCTGAGTGAAAATCCGAATTCCCAGCATTTTGCCCATCGTCTAAATCGCAATCAGGCGGGGTTTGCACGTTCTGCAAAAAAGACATAAATGTGAGCCACGGAGGCGAGAGAGAGACAAAGCGCGAGAGAGAGAACTTGTGCGCGCACAAGGGAGAACTTGCGCGCGCGCACAAGAGAGAGATCGAGAGAGAGTGAGCGCCGGCGCGCGCAAGAGAGAGAATTTGACTTTTCGCCTCCCTGATCAGAGATGGGACTTATCTGCGTTTCAGCTGATTTCTGAGTTTTTTATTCCACTTTCAGCTGATTTTTATTCAATTGTTATGAAGTTTGTGACCTGGGATGGTACACATATCTAAAAATAAAAATCTCCCGCTTTTTATTGAAATCTCCCGATTTTTGAGTCGCCATCTCCCTATTTTGCACAACTTAAGGGTACACACCTGTTTCAAAGAGGAGGTATATTTTTCTCATTATTTTTAACAGTTTTAAAGTTATTTTCTTGTCTAATTGAGATCAATGATGAACAGTAAATGATATGTACTGTCTTGAGCAACTCTTGACCTAGATAAAATACAAAATGGCCACCGTTTGAATGAAAAAGTAACATTTTCAATTCACTATAAGTCAAAAACCACTTGGTTTTTTTTTACCCAAAAATTTTCTTCTGCATTCAATGCATTTCTTCTTCAATGAAATAACACTGTTTTTGTCTTTTGAAGTAAAATTAAAAATTAAAAAATCACACACACACAGTATAGGATTTGCATATAGACGATGACTTTTATTTCCATATAAAGTAATCTAACTAATAAACTAATCTTGATAATCCAAAATGGCTGTTATATTCTAATGCACAGTAATATACAAAACCACTCTACCAAATATCAAAGAATTGTGTTTCATATTGATGATGTTATAAGAATTTATGTTACATGTAAACACGCAAAAACCATATTTTGAGAAATAGTGAAGTAAAGTATGTTATCATTCATCATTCATTGAAAAAAAAATTCTAAAAATTATGAAAAAAATTCTAAATATTCCTACACTTACTATTTTTATACAGAATAAATCATATGGCAAAGAAGCAAGGCAAATACAGGAATCATGCACTGAAATCATCTGTAATGAATCTCTATTTTCAAAAATACAAAGACAAAAATTCTGATAGGCATCAGTCAGCCCTTTCCAGTCACTTTGTAGGCCTACATGCAAGTAGAATGTCTCTGAAGGGCATCCAGCTCTCTAGTGAGCCTACTCTGCCATGCCTGCTGCAAACACCTACACTTCTACTCTTTCTTCTGCCCTCCTCTGCTAACCGTGCTGGGCAGAAGATGTCATCCGCTTTGCTTTGGCTGAAGCAGAAGTAGCAGCCTCTGCTTGCTTCAGCCTCTCTGCATCTGCAGCAGCAAGATGAGCCAGGGTGATACTGGAGGTGTCCAGCCACAGCTTGTCCATGACAGCAGTCATGCTCATGGCACCCTCATTGAAGTCACCCACAGCCTGCACTCTTCTCTTGCAAGCATGGCAGTACTTGGACATGACTTGGAAGTCAACAACAAGTCCAGTTAGTAGCTCAATGCATACCCCCACCCCATAGAGGCTGCTGAATCCTCTCTTCATCCAGGTGCCATCAAAGGACACAGCAATGTCCAACATTAGTGTCTGCCCCTGGTCCAGGGCTGCAGGAACATCTGGATCAGTTTCTGCATAGGCGCTTAGAATGGCAGCAGCAGCACGGTCCAGTGCCTCCTCCCCAGATTGGATCTTGGCAGCTGAAAAAAAAAGAAGAAAGTAATAAATATACTATGAAAGCAATAGATGTCAAGATAATATTTCAATTATCATCCTGACATATCACAATAAAAATTACTTTTAAAATATATAATAATTCACTCAATAAGCTTGAGTGATTTGACTACATGTCAGTTTCACAGCAAACAATTGCAGAAATGAGGAAAGGTAGTTCAGAATGTCAAACACATTCTCTTATGATTGCAAAGCATGGGATCTTACCTGATACTCTTTGGTCGATTCTTTGGTATGAGCTGAGGCTGATCACTGGGATCCCCATGGTTGTTGCAAACTTCTTTAGCATTGCGTAGCCTCCTCCAGCAGTATGACTGAAGAGCAGCATTCTCTTGTTGACTTCATAAGTTCCATCGTCAGAATGATCTTGGGGAGATGACATGACGGAAACTTCTACTTTGCAAATCCTGCACATCTTGACCAAGCGGCTTGCGAACCCCATGTGTCCTTCCTCACAAACTTCGATGACAAATCCCTCAGAGTCAGAGCCACATTCCGAGCAAACATCGGCTTCAGACATTGTCAGTTTATCCACATTTTCAATCACCCAGACCTGCTTCGTAGCTTCTGGATCATCCTTTCTACTAACTTCAAGCTTCCTCCGAGATGCCGAGATGGATACCTGAGCAGGATCTGGTGCCCATGAAGTGGACTGCGGCTCTTCTAACGTGGGAGATTGCCGAATGGGGCTTGAACTCGGTGATCATGGAGGCAGAGATACCGGAGCGGCGTGCTTTTTCTTCTCGATCTGTCTCTCTTTTCTAGCCTTAGCAAGATGCCTCTGCTGGCGTTTTGGCCGAGGCATTTGGAAACTATTTCGAAGCAACAAAATGACAATCAGACCAAAGTACAGCTTACTGGATCACATTAGAGCGCGGTAGTGGAGTTCGATCAAAACAATGGCGCAGCCATGTTGTTTACGTGGCGCGGGGAGTTGTGGGATAGTTTTTCGCGCCAAACACTCCATCCTGACGCTATGAATGGACAAGCAGACTAGGTCACTCGTCATGAGCTATAATTAGCAACAAACGCCTGTTACAAACTGCAGATTTGCAAAGAATCGGAGAGGATGAGACGAGTTGTGTCCCTTGGAAATGAATCTCGTAAAGCAGACGTTTTCAACAGTACCAAATGTTAGGGCTTTCTGCGGCGGTAACTAAGCGTTCCAAGTCATCAAATATTGGCCTAAATCGTAGCACAAGCGTAAAAAAAGTTTTTTTTTGCAATGCCTGTGTGTAAAAAACTATTTTTTTCTACCCTTTGGAAAGGTGCAATGAGCTTGAGAACCATATGGGTGAATTGTAGAGGGTTTGAGCGACCTTAAATTGACAAAAACTCAAAATCGACTGGTGACACCCAAATTGCCCTGGAAACCTGAGGTGTGTTCCCTTAAGGTAAACAGGTCTGAGAGAGCTCTCACAATCCCAAGATTCATAGCAAACGGCGCCAGATTCAAACATGCCTACTCGTCTGTCGACTGTAACCGCCGACGGCTGTGAGGGGAGGTAACAACGTCGGCGGTTATGACCGCCGACGGCACGCAGAGGGTTAAAGGGGAATTGTACAAGTAACACTTTCAATGCATTTACTTCTGTTTCAATATGCATTGCATTGAATTTCGAAGTAAAAATGAGCAGAGCAGATGGCTGTGTCATGCATACTGTAATACCTTGGGGATCTCATCACAAATCTTGAAGTACCATGATGCCTGCAATGATGGCAAGAGACGACAAAATGGCTTTCTTCTTTCCAGAACCAAGACTCCTGGTCCTGGTGCTCAGTCTGCACTCAGAGCTCTGGCCCGCTCTGGCATGAAGATCGGCCGCATTGGTAGGCTTGCTTTTCTGGCCCTCCCAAATGCACATCTAAATGAGGGTTTTTTTAATTAGTTTTTGCAAGCAAAATGTTGCAACTTATTATGCAATGTTCAAACCTGCCTGGACCCATATCCAATGGCTGCAACTGAAAGCTTCCCCTAAAGAAATATCTTGGGAATTTTTGGCATTTGGGTGAGGTAGAAATTTGATAGACAAAAGGATAATTGCTCATTGCCATGACAGATTTTTGTTTGTTTGATTTTCTGTAATGTAAGTGAGAATCGTAAGATATATTGTGCCCAATGATTACACAAAGACATGATTTCTTGAGGCTCACTTTGAAAAAAGATGTCCTGCAATTCTGAGGGCACATGCTACTGTAAAAGAGTGGTACTGTTATTTGCTTCTAGTTTAAAGGGATTGAGAAATAAATGAGATCATTTTGCTAGCCAAGCTCATGGCCATGGCTTTGTGGTAAAGGCATTCATGAGATAGCCTTTGATTCTTGGATGAATTGATTTTCTCTTGCAGAGGATGTGACTCCCATCCCATCAGACAGCACCAGGAGGAAGGGTGGTCGCCGTGGTCGCCGTTTGTAAGCTGTCCAATTTGAATAAAACTGGATCCAGTGTCATTCTGATGTACTTTGTTTTTATGTTTCCACACATATTTTGACATAAAAGAAAATCATTGTCACAGTGTTCTCAGTGGAAGGAAGTTCAGACAGCTACAGACATTAGAGGAAACTTGCATGATCTACTTGGAAGAAATTTTGTAAGTCCATGCAGTACTTGATGGTGAAGATTTTGCATATCAGTTCTTAAGATGTCATATATTCACATTAGAAAAAACCTGATTCACGCACCAAGAGGAACATCCTTCTGGTAGATATGGGGTTTTAGACATTAAAACAGAGATGCTAACTTATGTGCGACATAGTACTGCAACTTAACCCCACATGATTAACCCATTTCCGCCTAACGTTATCTGTAAAAAAAAAGCTCCCTGGTTCCTGAGCATTTTTGGGGGGAAAAAACATCCAGTGACCGGTTTCAAAATTTATTTTCTCTGCTTGTGTACAAGATATTTTGATGATTCAAACACTGTAAGAAAGCTTATATTTTTGGCTTTCTAGTGATTTCAAGCATTAGCCTCTCTTACAAATACTTTTGTTTTGCCATTTTAAGAAAAATAAAAAAATAGAGAAAAATGACAATTCTCTGCACTTTTACAACCTGTTGTAAATGAAATGATGAATTAAAATGGAACAGTTTTAACTGTAAAAGAATGTGAACCATTTATCAATCATGTGAGTGAATTACAGCAACATTCATGATTTACAAAGTATTTCACACAAAATCAAATGAAACTTGCTGTGATATCGGCATTTTACCATTCTCCGTTTTTACTTGCACATTTGCATTTCTCTCATTTTTGACTCACATGCGAAGCAAAAGTGAGTCTATGTACTGAGCCGTGTCGTCCGTCCGTCCGGGCGTAAAAAACTTAAACGTTGGATTTTTCTCGGAGACTATTAACCCTTTCCGACCGGATGCGACCTGCACGTTACATCTCCCTTTCAGACCGGATGCGACGCGCACGTCGCATTTGACGGTGTTGTGCCTCCATCGCATAGACTAAAATAGCTATTGATAACACATGATTACTGCTAGACACGCTGATAGCAGAGTCAAAAAGCCTCCATTCAGCGTTTACAGATTGAAAATCGAGCTAGTAGGAGTGGAGAAATAAATTTTTATCCGTTAGGTTTTGGGAAAAAGTTTATTTGTCGCCGAAAACCCGCGTGGCATTTGATAGTAGTCCACTCCGATCGCTGTTCTAAAAATAGTCTTTGATATCACATGACAGACGCTAGGCATGCTGGAAAGCTTAGTGTATCCGCTTTCTTTCAGTACTTACAGATCAAAAATCGAGCAAGTAGGAGCTGAGATTTGAATTTTTTTCACTTCGAGTTGTTGGTCGAACATCGGTATTAAATTTGGTGGAGCATATTTCGGTCGCATTTCCTAAAATTAGTCCCGGATATGACGTGGCAGATACTAAGCATTCTGGGTAGCCAAATAAACACACTTCCTTCCCACGTTTACGGAGTGAAAATCGAGTGATTACAAGCAGAGAAACGATCGTTTTTGTGAAGAGATCTGATCTCGCGCAACATGGCTGACGATCCTGCAGCGATCCGTGAAGGGAGCGATATCGAAGCTGATTCAGATGAGGAGTTCGAAGCACTTTTGGGAGACTACTGTAGCGATAGTTTGGGTGCAGAACAGTCGCAGGAGTGGTTTGCAGGGTTCGTACAGGTCATGGAAAACCTGGAAAGTCATGGAATTTGATTTTTCATTTTCCAGGCCTGGAAAGTCATGGAATTTCAACTTAGGTCATGGAAAGTCATGGAATTTAGAGCGCCGCTGTCGACACAGGTCGACAAGCGATAGTGACGTGCTCTGTTGACTTGCCTAACGCTCCCTTCGAGTCATGCTGTTCTAAAAATATCACAGTCATGTGCAGTGATCACGTGGCAACGAGATCCGCCATTTTGATTTTCGAATGGGCGCGTTGCGAATTTTCAGTGAATTTTTTTCATGAAGTTTGTCTTCGCCGTTTGTGAACGAGACTTTTTTCTTAGCCAGTATGGCGACTGACGAAGACATTGAAGCGCTTGTGGAGTTATTTTTCGATTCTGACCCTCAGAATATGAATTCGAAGGCTTTACTGACATTGATGTGATGGGAGAGAGAGCAAGCACGTGCTTCGAGTTCGACCGATCGATGTGTCGTGGTCTGTAGATCGACAGGAGCGGAGGCTTGATTCAGATGAAAATTACTCGGCTGACTTCCCTAGCGAAAGTAACTGTAGGATTTTTTGTTTTGTTTTACACTAAAACATTTTCAGATGTATTTCCAAGTAATCAAAAGCTGTTGTATTCTTGAATCAATAGAGCAGTGTAGGAAAACACAGTGCTTCTACCGATGGCGATGTGTTGTGGTCTGTAGATCGAGTCCTGAGCGGATACTTGATTCAGATGAAAATTACTCGGCTGACTTCCCTAGCGTAAGTAATTGTAGGATTTTTATTTTTTTTGTTTTAGTTTTACCCTAAAAAAATTTCAGATGTATCTCCATTACTTGGAGACTCTATCTATGCACTTTTGCATTTTCATCAAAACCTGTTGTATTCTTGAATACATAGAGCAGTGTAGGAAAACACAGTGAATTTGTTTTTTTTTTGGTTGTTGTCTGTGTTCCAATATTTTTTAGCAGCTGAAAAAACATTCTATGGTATTTTCATTAATTGCACCGTGTAGGCCATCCATTTTTCTACTCACCCTCCAAAAATCTACTTCAAAGCTTGAATAGGTAATAAATGATGATTTTTTTAGTAAACGTGGTGTTGAATTTGACCACACACACAAACATTTGTGGTTCTCATGAGTTCAAAGCCAACCCGAAGCCTCTGCTGGGCTATTGATAGCCTCTTTTTCGGGAGGTGTAGATGGTCCAGCATGCTAAGGCGTTGGGCTTTGCAGCGAGGCGCTGTGCCGTGGTTCAATCCCAGGGGCGGGAGAGATGGGAGAAAAGTTATGTTGATCGAGGAAAATTGCTGCGACCCTGTCTTGTCACTTTGTCTGGTATGAATGTGTGCATGAATGCATAGGTGAACATCGATTGATGCACCTGTTGGTTAAACGTATTTACGTGCCAACAAGAATGAAAGTTGTGATGTCTGTGGGATCTTCCCAGAAATCCATGGTGTTCAGTTTACGTCATAATAAAAAGATCCTGGCAGCCCACATCCCAGTGCTCTCCCCTTGTGCCCTCATGAGTTCAAAGCCAACCCGAAGCCTCTGCTGGGTAAATAGAATGACCGTCAAAATCACACAATGGCGAGTAAGAGCGTGACGGCGCAGATGCGATTTTGACGGACAAATCAGCTGAAATCGGTTAGTTTATTGGGGTTTTTGTTTCAGTTTATGCTAGAACAATCATTTAGGAAGATATTTATTGCAATATTTTGCACATATTGGAAAAAGTATTGTAGAACTCGGGACCTTCAGCGAGTGCTAAATAGACGCCGCACGCGATGTTCGAAGAAATTTCATCAGACCGGAAGTGGCCGTCGGTTCGATACGAATCCACTTTTTCTAGGATTCGCACATATCAATAACACAAAATACCAATGTAACATGAAAGATGAAAGTCTTTCTGAGTTGTCTAATTTTTTTAAACTAGTGGTAGGATTCCGTGGTAATTTGTATCAAATCTTTGCGCTACTACAGTAGTAGCCAAAATGCACTCGGCATTACCACTTCACTTTCATGGCTAATTGTGGATAATCCACAAAATATTGTGAATAAAAACAAGAATGAAAGTTGTTTATGAAGCAGAAGGTTTCAAGAACATGTGTCGTGCAGTTTTGTGTTAATCCGTCTTATTTCCGCTGAGAACATACAAGCCGATTACGTTAAAAAAAAACACCCTCCGCCACTACCGACTCGCGGTGGCTCGACAGAGTTTGCATTTCGCGACTCGGGTTGGTCTCTTCTAAACACTCGTCCGTCGAAGTTTCTCATTTGATCAAGTTGAAACTTTACTACTCATTAGAGGAAAGATTGCTCTTTCGTTCGGTGTATGTTTGAACTTCTGGTGAAAATCGAAAGACGAGTTATGGATGAAAGTTCGAACGTCATCGGACATTTTGTTAAAATTTGCTCACTCCCGCTTTTCCGATCAATTTCGTACAGACACCCTCGGATTCTACAAGATTTCCCCCTTCCAACGCTATATTCGATGTTAATGTACGATGAATCTACTTTTTGTCTAGCACCCGGATGGTGCGCTTGAAAGGAGAAAACAGGCGGAAATTTTCCACCTGTTTGTGTGTACATCGGACCGCAATATCGTTGTGTAGACGCGTGCTCGATTACCACATTCAGCGTGCGTTAATCGTTGAAGCACCAGACAATTTGGGACAAAAGTATCATCATTTTAAGGAGTACTTGTTAAAAAAATTTCTGCATTTGTCAGTTTTTGAATCTGCTGTAAAAATAATAAAAAGAATTAGATTTATTTTTTACAACGGGTGTATTGTGCATGAGTTTGGTCATGTGCCATACACTTTTCTCTTTAAAATTGTCATGTATCACAGTACGCTAGGTCATGGAAAATGTTGTTGAAGGTCATGGAAAAGTCATGGAATTTTGTATCTAAAAACCTGTACGAACCCTGGGTTTGAGTTTCTGGAGGAATAGGATGTCGAAGAGGAGTTCGAAGGATTCCAGGGAGAGTGGAAGTATGAGAACTTTACACCATGCCTCCGGCATTATTTTCGTTGAAACGCGACGAAAATCATGGCGGAGGCATGGTGTAAAGTTCTCATACTTCCACTCTCCCTGGAATCCTTCGAACTCCTCTTCAACATCCTCTTCCTCAAAAAACTCAAACCACTCCTGCAACTGTTCTGCACCCAAACAATCGCTACAGTAGTCTCCCAAAAGTGCTTCGAACTCCTCATCTGAATCAGCTTCGATATCGCTCCCTTCTCGGATTGCTGCAGGATCGTCAGCCATGTTGCGCGAGATCAGATCTCTCCACAAAAATGATCGTTTCTCCGCTTGTAATCACTCGATTTTGAACTTGAAGGTACCCTGAAATTTTGCATACTTTAAGCTTTCAAACAGTGTTTGAATCTTGTCGATATGTTGAATATAAGTTGAGTTATATATTTTTTTGTTGGCAGTATCTTTCAAATGCCGAAAGGACAAATTTCTTAGATTTTACATATGTGTACATTATCTGTCATAATATTTTGCCAACTGCTCTGATTCTTTTGAAATTTTAATTGCAAATGTAAAAATGAATCAGCTTCAAGACTATGTAAAGTTTTTACTGTTTCAATGAGAATAAGTTGAGTTGAAGTGTATTTTGGAGCCTAAACATTATGTGTTCTTGAAAATTTTTCATTTTTGTCATCTTTCCAATTTTTTACAGGAAAATTTTGTACTCTAGGAGCTGCAGTCATGATGTAGTGGAGTAGATTATTTATTTACCTTTCTAACAGTTTTTGACTCACATGCGAAGCAAAAGTGAGTCTATGTACTGAGCCGTGTCGTCCGTCCGTCCGGGCGTCCGTAAAAAACTTAAACGTTGGATTTTTCTCGGAGACTATTAAGTCTATCAACACCAAATGTGGCATGATGGTGTATGATGACAAGGCCTCAAAAAACATACACAGTGACTTGACCTTGCTTCAAGGTCAAGGTCACAGGAGCCATAAATGTGGTCTCAAAAACAGTCATTTTTCACATTTTCCCAATTTTCTCCCACGTTATTGAGAATGGCGACCTTAGCTACAAGTGGTATATAGGTCAAAGCAAGCCCTATCTTTTGATACCAGTTTGGTTGACCTTGCTTCAAGGTCAAGGTCACAGGAGCTCTTCAAAGTTGGATTGTATACATATTTTGAAGTGACCTTGACCCTGAACTATGGAAGATAACTGTTTCAAACTTAATAAGTATGTGGGGCACATGTTATACTTTCATCATGAGACACATTTGGTCACATATCATCAAGGTCAAGGTCACTTTGACCCTTATGAAATGTGACCAAAATGGGGTAGTGAACCACTAAAAGTGACTATATCTCATGGTAGAAAGTGCCAATAAGCACCACTGTGCTTCCTATGCCTTGAATTAACAGCTTTGTGTTGCATGACCTTGGATGACCTTGACCTTGGGTCAAGTTCACATGTATTTTGGTAGGAAAAATGTGTAAAGCATTTCTTTGTGTATGATGTCATTGGTAGGTTTAGTTGTTTGACCTTGACCTTGAAGGTCACCTGAAGGTCAAGGTCATATAAAGGTCAAGGTCAAGCATGTGAGTCGTATGGGCTTTGCCCTTCTTGTTAGATCTTGTTTCTAGGATGTGTAGAAGAGAAGAAATAATTTTTTGAATAAAGGATGTCAACTTCTTTTTTTCCCCGGAAAAACCCTTAGGTTTTAGGGAGGCTTTTTCATCACGCACTGTAGGTCGTAATGGGTTAAGTCTATCAACACCAAATGTGGCATGATGGTGTATGATGACAAGGCCTCAAAAAACATACACAGTGACTTGACCTTGCTTCAAGGTCAAGGTCACGTTGTGCGATTAACCCTTGTATGCGGCCAAGCGCCAGCATCGGGTTGGAATACTCCCCAGGGAGCGGAGTTGGTGCTGGTACCTGACTGTGTGCGTCTTAAATGTCTGTCACTATGTTTGTTGTGAGGTACCAGTGAGGATTGATGAAGATGCCCAGTGATCAGGGGGTAAAGTGTAAGCGGTTTGAGACCCAGACAAAGGGTGTAAGTCGCTATAAAAAACCACACCTTTTACAGGAGCCATAAATGTGGTCTCAAAAACAGTCATTTTTCACATTTTCCCAATTTTCTCCCACGTTATTGAGAATGGCGACCTTAGCTACAAGTGGTATATAGGTCAAAGCAAGCCCTATCTTTTGATACCAGTTTGGTTGACCTTGCTTCAAGGTCAAGGTCACAGGAGCTCTTCAAAGTTGGATTGTATACATATTTTGAAGTGACCTTGACCCTGAACTATGGAAGATAACTGTTTCAAACTTAATAAGTATGTGGGGCACATGTTATACTTTCATCATGAGACACATTTGTTCACATATCATCAAGGTCAAGGTCACTTTGACCCTTATGAAATGTGACCATAATGGGGTAGTGAACTACTAAAAGTGACTATATCTCATGGTAGAAAGTGCCAATAAGCACCATTGTGCTTCCTATGTCTTGAATTAACAGCTTTGTGTTGCATGACCTTGGATGACCTTGACCTTGGGTCAAGGTCACATGTATTTTGGTAGGAAAATGTGTAAAGCATTTCTTTGTGTATGATGTCATTGGTAGGTTTAGTTGTTTGACCTTGACCTTGAAGGTCAAGGTCATATAAAGGTCAAGGTCAAGCATGTGAGTCGTATGGGCTTTGCCCTTCTTGTTTGGTCAATGTATGTATATCAATTAGCCACTTATTTGTTACTAAGATATTGTGCTTTGTTATTATGTCATCATCTTTCACAAAATAAGAACAATGCTTTACACAGTATCATAATTAAAAAGAGAAATAAAATCTTGTTACATGACACAAAACTCTTTCTAGCATAGCATATGATTATCTTCATTGAACTTTCACAGTTGACAAAATAATTAACATGGGCAAAACTACTAACCATTTTTGCATCATCTCTGAACCTTTATGAGATTTCTAAACATTATTCTTCATTTTCTGGACTGGACGATATAACATCCTGACGTCAGTGAAATTGTTGTCTTTAGAACTTGTGCAAACACATCTCATTCATATACATACCTTGGCATTTTCATGCAGAAATCAAGCAAAGTAATCCACATTCTGGTGTAGGATTCCACACAGATCTTGAATCACGAATCATGAAATATCCACTCCAAGCAAAATTACACCAAAAGAGTCTAATATGGCATGCCCCTGTTCGCTTGAAAGTTTCTTCAGAGCGTTGGGTGAAACCTGTGTACTTCCACTCACTTGCTGCTCTGGGTTTACTGACATCTTCATCCGATTATTTTTCCGAAAACTCGCCTCCCTCCACTTTGTTCGAACTTCGATGTCTAATCTGTCACGTTCGTCACCAACTTGGGAAGATTCTGGGTCTAAATCCACTTCAATGTCACTTCCCTCACTCATATCAGATCCTTCGTCAGCCATGTTGACAAAACGTTCCAAAAATCAAAATGTCACAAGATTTAAACATCAATAACTTTGGTTCTAGATCACCAATCGCGACGAAATTTTCGCATCGCACGCACTGACATTTGCAGCTATCCCACAATTCCTTGCGGTGTTGATAGACCGACAAGATTGACTTGCCTCAATCCGTTTTACAGAGCTACTATAGGATGCGACGTGTACGTCGCATCCGGCGGTAAAGGTAGATGTAACGCGTATGTCGCATCCGGCGGAAATGGGTTAAGGGAGGCACTCTTAAAATTTATCAGGTACCTTAAAAATTAAAAAAATACTTCTTTCTTTCATTCTTTCAAATTTTATTTTCTTTCTCTTGACAACATATTTATCTTGCATAGAGAATATTCATCTTTCCTGTGAGGGTCAGATAATAGAATGGACATTAACCCCTTCCCTGCTGTGCCCGAAACTATCTCGGGCATCGAGTGCTCCTGCTGTGCTATGTCCCAAGACAGTCTCAGGTCTTGGTTGCAAGGGAGGAAACTCTAAATACTTTGAACCAGTGTCTGTAGCTGTTAGTTACATCCCTTAGGGCTTCCTCAGCGAGTTTGATCAATTTGATTGATGGATTTGATCATGAAATGGCTTCTTAGAGAAGCTATAAAGCTCATTTGTCAGCAGTGCTGAATGAACTTTTCAATGATCCTGACAGCAGTGGAGGATTTTTATGAATGAGTTTGATTATTTGTGTCTTTGTGCAAAATTTCAAAGCAGTTCTCTGGAAAACAAAAATACTATGACTGAACAAAGACAGGAACAGTATAACGCCATAACCGTTCCCGGCATATGGCGTGTAATGTATACGGCAGTCAAGAGGTTAAACATTTTGAAAACTGGAAGAACTCTGAATCAATGAAAATAAGCAGGCCCTCAACACCAATTCCCTTCCCAAATCTCTCTTGACGTTTTTTCTACAGTACAGCTACACTCTTCAGCTCATGCAAGTGAAGAAAAAAGTCCCAAGTTGTTTCCTCCTTTGACCGCAATGAATGCTGGTCCAAATAGTCTAGAACACGGTACTTCTTTCAGGAAGGCCATGACCAATTTTTTTAATATCTCGACCCCACATCCATCTGGCATGTGCAGCATCACTGGGGACACAAAATGGACACCACCATATGCCAAGCATGACCTAGGTTCTATGAGCTGTTGGGCAACCTGTTATCAGTAGTCCTTGCTGGCTTACCTTCTGTAGTCTCACGTTAATGGGGATGGATGGAGTTTAAGGGCCTATCAGCCTTGTAGGCTATAGAAGGCCACAACATTAAGAATGTTAATGGGGAACTGGCAAGCTAGGCAACATTCTAGGTTCATCCGATATGTCCAACAAATTCATGAGCTCAGACAGAAACTGGAAAATATGGAGCATGACTGGTCACCGAGATAATTGGCATGGGTCGTGATGCAAGCACTGGGCATTTCAAAGGAAGTTGAACTGGAGCTTGGCAGTTCTTGCTAACTCTGTTGTCTTTTAATAAAGTTATTTATGGTTGAGCAGCAGGTGATGGGAAGTTCAGTCTCAATGCAGCCAGATACTGGAGACTAGAATCTAAAAGCTGATGCCTCAAGAACTTTCAAGGAGTTGAACACATGGCACGCAGTGTGTAGTGATTGGTGTGTAATAACCAGCATGACTGATTATATCTACACCGTCATTTGGTCAGATGGCATGGCCTTGGTCAAGAACCCTGTACTGTTTGCAGAAAGCATTGAGGCCTGACATTTACCACTTGGGATATTGCAAGTGGGGAATAAAATTATCTGTTTACATTTTCAAGGCATCAGAAATGTTGCAAGTTCATTCTACATGACACAATTGCACACACATGGATGACCATTTGGGTCTTGATGCCCAACAAACTGGTGATGCAATAGTGTATATTCTTGGCCTAAACTTAGAAACCTGGCAAAGAAGGCATAATTGTCCTACGAAAATATACAGAAGGAAGAAAAAGGCAGTGTTCTGGATTACTGTTTTATTCCCATACATGGCTACTACCAGACTACTATCTGTAGGGACACAGCAAAGTGCATTACAGCGAAGAGGCTTGCTGGTTGGACACCAATCCCATATCCTCATGGCCTGCCAAAACTAGGAAAAGCAAGTGCAAATTGCCAACATTTTGTGCTTAATTTTTACAGCATTTTACAGGAAAAAAACTAGCACATCCTTGCAAGGAAACTCCCCAATTCCTGAAAATCTAAATGAGATGGGTGGAGAAATTATGTATATGATTAACAAAGTACATTTCATGTAAGCCAAGACAAATGTCATTATGGACATAATCTTGAACCGTGCTGTTTTTATTGGATGATAAATTCTCATGCCATCAGACAGATCATGCTTTGCTGTTTACATCACCACTCATTGGATCTGGTACAAGCCTAGCTTACGCATGGAGATGAATAGCTCACAACCATGGATGGGAAGCTGCACAAGGTTTTCTTCATGGGATAGATATACTACAATTGTACTATTGTGTCCGATGAAACACGACAATGAAGATTTATCAGCAGAGTGGTTATCCTCCATCTGCATATTCTGGATTACATTGCATCCTCATTGACTGTGAATAGGCTCTTATAGTTCCTCTGGTTAAAAAATTTGCACTCTAGTACAAAACTAACAGTCGAACCTAGTTATAGCACCATGATTAATTTTAAGTAACAGCTGAATATATGAAAATCTTATAAATAAATAATATATATTTATATATCTACAGAATACAAATAAATATTGAGCAAACTGCCCTGCACTAAGAGATATCACAAGAATAGTTTGCACTTCTGCCACTGAGCAGTTTTGTAATGCAAAATGCTACAGAACAAAGCATCTTGAGTCTACAAGATAACCATGACAAGAACTGCCAAGTCAAAAGAGTTTCCAAAATCTGCACAACCTGCAGTGGCACTTGTCCACCTCATCAGTGGACAAATGTCCGGGGCAGCCAGTCAAACATGTAGACAACATAGTCTGTGGACAGCAAATCTCTGGATTGACAAAGGAAGCCAGTTATCAACACTGCACAGGGAATAGCATCTTGAGGGGTACCTCGATCTTTCAACACCAAGGCACAAAGAAAAATGGACAAGTACCTGCAATGTCTTTTAATGTGCAATGTCCCATTCCACCTTTGTCAGCCTCTTGCTGTGATTCCTGTAATGGCCAAGCTCTCGGCAAAGGCTGCAGATGCTCCCTGACATGTTTCCCTCCTCTTGAGTCACCACTCTAAATGCATCAGCCTAATGACAGCCGGGGGACAGAGGTGCCTGTTGTTCCTTACGTGGTAGCAAAATCAAGAGAAGGGTTGAGTAGGAAAAGAGAAAACCTAAGCAGTGCCTTTGCTGGGTGACATGGGGCAGAATGGCAATGGCAGTGTGTGGTCTTGTGGGACATGGTGCACTTAAGGCGGGGGAAGCAAAGACTCAACCCAGTGAAAATGTCTTCACGCCTTTCTCTTTCCACTCAAAACAAGAGTCCAATGCAATTGTCATTCAAATACAGCCTTCAGGTTGTGGATGGGGCAATGCAATGATAGACTGCCTACCAGAAATTGTCACCTAAACATGCAAACATTTGCCATTTAAATTTGTGCACAGCTGAAATCTGCCAGCCTTCCTGAGCGTTGTTTGATCATTGTTGTCAACTACTAATCTGTTCTTTTTCAAAGGATGTATAGTCTTAGGAAAAACCATTCAGTAACTCCATATCCTTCAGGATTATTAACAATCAAAACCGACACATGCAGCCTACTGCTAGTGACAACCATAAACAGTTGAATAAATTATCACAACTATTCTTGAAGCACCTCAATGCAACAAACTGCAAACATCCCCACAAAGAAGTACACGAGTAATAATATTTGTTGACATTCAGTTTTGTTCCTACTTCGGAGCCAGAACCCTTCAAGGGATATGCAGACAATAGTTTCAGACCTCAGGATGTGATGAAATGACACCAAACAACTTGTAAGAGACATCAAGTATAAGTGACTGTTTTCTTTTCTTTACAGTAGGAGCAATGACATCTTCTCGTGATAAGAATGTACTGACCTTCTTCTGATGCAAGAGTAAAATGGCAGGATATTAGTTCATCAAAATCAGAAACTTTCCCAGAACATTACCTTTGCATCCTGAGAGTAACGAGTGAAAAAATAACTAGTGCACACTAGTATATGACCTAAGAATCCAAACATACCCACCATCCGACTTGCTGACCTACAGCCATATATGATAAGTAGAGTGGTTTATTACCAATGAAATCATGTGTCTTTCCACAAGCTGGGGCAAAAGCAGAAGAACTTGGACCACAACTATTAGATTGTTTTGGACTTCTGCAGATCATATGTACAAAGTGCTTGTGTGGAAAAGCAGCGGCCGGTTCCCCAGTGCATTGGTGCATAAATGGTAAGCTTTCATGGTGATGCCTTATTAGAACAAAATGAGAATTCATAGTACAGTACCCCATAAAGGTAGTGAAATGCAATCACATGCATTAAAAAAGTTCACCTACTAAAACGGAAAACAAACAAAAACCTCACTCAGAAACAGGAACGTTGCACATCATTCCAGCAAACTCCTTGCAGTTTCCAATGAATGAATGGTCCTTTGTACGCTATGTAAGGTCATTAAGCATGAAAATCACTAGAATAGTTCAGAGTAAGTGCAAATCCAAGTCACAATGTCCCTATTCATTTGCCTCTTACGAATCGCATAGGGAGATGTGGTGGGTCTATTCTAACCCCTAACGCACAGGGGATCCAATGAATGAAGCATGGCTACTTCACAGTAGGGTGTGGTACTTGGCAACACATGTAAAACATAACATTCTGGTTTTCAACAAAAAGTGTTTCAACAGAATATCACACTAATCTGCACACACAGACACACACTACCCAAAATATGTACCCAACAGTATCAAAATGGCAGTGCATCACTACAAAAGAAAAAATATGTCTACTTGGCTGGTCTGGAGACATCAGAATTCTTGTCAAAGTATACAGTGTCACAAACACTCCATTGTTCTTGAAGTATGAGGTCCAGCACACCAGCCACTGCCAAAGAAATCAAACATCACACAATGGCAGCCCAGAGTGAAGCATGCTAACAAGAACTTAGAACATGAGCAAAAGCTTCTGAGGTCAAAAAAGATCTGGGCACATAACAAGCACTGAGCACGCTGCATTCTGCTCACAAAGTCCTTAAAGTTTGCACAACACAGGGAAAAGTATGAATGGAAAAATCTGCATGTACATGGCAAAGATTCACAGTTTCTTAGAAAGCCATTAATGTATATGACCATCCTGCTTTTTGGGCTCCTTACTCCCTTATGCTGCATTTCTCCAGTTGACCTCCATTAAACGCATGAAAATCAAATGCATTGAAATTATCACCCAGAGCAAGGCGTCCAATAATGCTCTGCAACAATAGCTCATTCAAATGCAGAGATCCAACCACAGAAAGACACACAATTGAGCTAAGTTTCTCAGGAAGTAGTGATACCTTATACAAAGCTGACAAAACGTTCATAGTGGAGTGATGGTAGTGAGAATCTCCGACAGATTTTGTTAGCCATAGATATGAGTTGTTGTCCTCTGGAAAAATCAGCTCAAATGTTTCCAGCCTAGATAGATGATGAGCTTCCTCTGTCAAGCTCTACAGACAGGTTGCCTCGGGTGGCTGGAGTCAGACTATTAATTAACTGCGGCCTCCATTGTTTCTCAGCTCATGCTTCAAGTGGGAATCTCACCATGTGCAATGCATCCCAGTCATTCACTAGGCCAGGCAGCACTCCGAGAGCGCAAACCTCCTCCAAAGAAGCCGCAACACAATGCAGCATAATTCAAGCAGTGTGTTCTGCTTGCCTGGCCTGATGCTACATGACAGTTTAAGCACTGCTAGTGGTTCATGGAGGTATGCCTGTGATGTGGGGTCATGGACGTTTCGCCCCAATTGCGACATTCGGAACGTCGTTTAGCTTACAATTGCGACATTCAGAACGTCGTTTAGCTTAAGATTACACCCGAATCACGCGCACCGTTAAGGTGCATGGAGTACAGTACCGCCGAGCAAGACGTTTGTCACAAAACGCAGATACATTAATGCGGCCGGATCTTAGCTAAACGACGTTCCGAATGTCGCAATTGGGGCGAAACGTCCAGCACCCGTGATGTGGCCTGTATAATCTAAGATGTTCCACTCAGCTTGTAAATGTTACTTCAAAATGCTTTACAGCAGTTGAATAGACAGCTGGCCTTCCATGGCATCTATAATTCAGGCAGCATGTTATGCTAGCCAGGCCCGACACTATGAAGCATGGTTAATTTTAGTGTCTGCTAGTGGTTTCAGTGTGCAATGCATATGTCCACTTGCAGGGCCGTTGCTTTACCAGCCTTGGACCTTGGCAATAACATTTCTGTTTACGGTTACAATTCCAAAACCAGACAAAAGATAACCTCCAATATTTTATGGATTGTACCTTGGGTTGCACAACATTTCTTCAGAATCCATTCAGAACTTTCTTGAGTTATTTTGTACACAGAATAATTAGCGCATGCACCAACTGACTGAGAAGCATAACCTCCTCGGCAGAGGTGCTCCAGTGCAGCCATCATCTGGTAGCGTATCCGCTCAACAACAATGCTACGATGCTTCCTGAAAAGAGTAATATTTCCATCAACATTGGTGTCCCACTAAAAATAACAATGGGGGGGGGGGGGGCATTCCTTGAAATCTTGGCTCAATTTGCTGGTGCCATTCAGCTAGCTTCATCATGAACCGAAATGTCATCTACCACATGCCTCTTCATCTAAAGAAAAATATGGGAAACAAGATGAATAAAGATGTGTGAAGTTCTAGTGTGTGAATGACCTTGGTTATTTCATTACACCTCTACAGTCTGCACGTGCCACAGGGAACACACAACGGATGGCTTGGATGGCATGGAAGTCTGGCTGTGGTAATCCAATGATGGGCATCCTTGGAATGAGGAAGGCGGGACACGACGCCACCCTACAGATAGGTGTTGGTAGTCTCTTCATTTATGTACAGGTTTTCCTCCTGCTCGGCTGCACTGTCAGACCCAGATGAGGCCCTGGGATCAAAAAAAGAAAGGTGAAATAGCTTGGGATATTGAGCAGACTCAGGAGAAAACACTCCAACATTGTTCTTAGGCTTTACACTACAAGCAATCACTTCTTTACTTTGAAAGAAATAACATTCAATTACCATTGACTGACAAAGCATAGAAGCAGCATACTGCAGTGCACTCATCTGATGCTCATTCTGATTAAAAACAGTTAGCATTTTCATCTATGCCATAGTGCAAATACAGGTTATTTGAATTTTTCAAATAGAATAAACTGGTGGGTTTTTTTCTGCATTTGTGCTTTTGAAGAAAGTTGTTAAAGAAATATTAAAAAACACAAATCAACAGTGCAACAGTAAGAGTGAGCTGGGAAACAGTTGGTGCACAGTGTACAGAAAGACAAGCAAAATGTGTCAACTTTCATGTCAAACCAACAAATGCAGTTGCCTCATTGAAGAATTAATACTGTTAATGCACTAGTGAACATGAATCATGGAAACCATGCCTGATAAAAATGCAAGCACACTGAAGATGTAGAGCTAGATGCAAGAAAAAAAGTTTCAGGTAAAAAGTGACTAAACACAGACATGAGAAACTATAAAAGTAGGTAATACTTAATTTTAAACTGTCAATAAAAAAGTTGTGTGGTCATCAATCAACTACAATCATGCTGTTTAAAACAATGTTGCCACAGCTCTGATCACCAAATCTACAAATGCCCCATACATCATCATGCTGAATGTATAAGGCTATTAGTGAATGCAAATGGAAACATTTCTCTAACCCATTAGCTCTTTCCCTTACAAACACTACAAATAAGCATTAAAAGAATAAATGGAATTACTTTTCAAGGCGCTACTAGCTTACTGAGATAAAATACAAACATGCTTAAAATTACTACTATACTTGCAAAAGCAAACAAAAAATATTTTCATTCAAAAATCATACAAACAAAGTTGTGTGTAATCATGCTTCATCATCACACAGGAATGAGTGAGGGATTGTGAAACATGCTGATTTCACCAAAACAAACCAACCAAAAAACAACCAGTCTACCTTCCACATCCTTACCAATAAAGAAACCAGATGCCGGGAGGCGCAAAGAGTTCAGAGCCTGCAGAATTAGCACATCTAGAGACAAGCCTTTTGTATAGAAGCAAATACCAGCAGTGGCGGGCCATTAGAGCAGTCAGCCAGCCCATGGTGGGCCAGCCAATCAAAGCTAGGACAGGCATGGGGACACTAACATAGGTCCCTCTGACTGGAGCAGCTTTCTTACAGCCGGTGTGAGCTGCACCCTGGACCTACAGAGGTCTCGGCGAGGAGTGGGTACAGTGAGCCGCAGGGACCACAGCAGTGTTACAGTTGTTAGTCACACTCAAGGCAGCTTGAAAAAGAGCAGTTAATTCAACATGGAGCACGCCAAATGTCTGGGTCGCCACCTGGAGAGCTGATTATGCTCTGCTGGTGCGAGACATTGGGTGGAGTTTGCATGCACTCTGAAAGTGCAGCGCTTGTTTCAGGCTTTCTGGGTGTCTTTCAACAACATTCTGGCTGTATTCTTGATTTCAAATGAGCACATGCCTGAAACATTAGTGATTTACTCAGACGTTTCAATTTTCATACAAAATTTCACACTCAATGGTTCCAGCTCATTCAATTTTCATTCCATGGATTTTTACTTCCCAGTTTCAGAAACTTTTTCTTTCAGCTACACAAGGATAAGCTTACTGTTTTGAAGAGAAATTCAGTGTCTTCCTGGAAAACAGTGAACACAAGTGCAAAATCGAATATGAGTGGGTCAAGATTCAAGTTACAGAGCTAAGAATCTTTTATATCAACTTTTCAGCTTCTGCATTGCAAATTTTGCCCCATGAGCAACACATGCAACATCAGGTATAAGCCTTGGGACTTCTGCTCTAGTTTCATCTCCATGATGCAGACTAAACTTGCTGCAGGGAATAGATACGGCAAGGCATGAACAACTATGGGGGTGTAAAAAAAACAACAGGAGAGTTAAGGATTTCATTTCAAACTGTTTATGTCTGAACTAGGTTTGAGTACACTTACAATGACAGATGCTAACATGACGGGTCAGGGTCCTAACAACATGTAGCACCAGCACAGTGTCGGTGTCCTGGGAGCACGGTGCCCTTCCCATCCCACCACTATTCATGTTCCCACACATGTACACATATTTACAGTGGGGCTGGGGTTTACCAGCCCAGCAGCACAGTTGAATCACACTGCTAGCCAAACCATTGACAGGTGCAAAATCTGCCTAGAGGTCACTTTCTCCCATTGAACCCTCCCTGGCTATTGGTACACAAGGTCATCACCCACATCAAAACAATGCACACACTTTGGAAGCAAAAAATTCTGCCTTTTATGTCTCAATCACAAAAAGACTGCATTGGCAAGGAAGAGATTATCATTTTGTACATATGCAACTGACTTTTTTTCAAAAATGAACCTGCATGTATCATTACCAAAACAAACCAAAAAATCATGCCGCAAATGACATTGACTTTAACATCTGAAAGGGGCATGAAATATTTTCATCATTAAGTAAATAAAGAGATTGGGGGGGGGGGGGGGGGGATGGATTTCTATCTTCCTGTGTCCATCTTTTAAGGATAGATTCCATATAACAATATACATGCAGGCTCTTACAAATGTTACTGAACAATCATCCCTGTCAAAGAAACGTTCATATTCATCCTAGCCATGATGATCAGTTCTAAATAAAAATGTGACCATAACAAAGGGAAAGGAGTACCTGTATTGAAAGGACACTCCTCTACTTGAAACAAAATGCTCAGATAGGAGGTACTTCTCTGTCAGACAAAGATGAACCAGTTGTTCTCTCAAAATGTTATTCAGTTCCCATGTACCTTGAGGTAAACTATTGGTCAATTTAATCCCTACCATTACAACTTTACCCTTTATTCTTGCACAAGAGAATGATATCAACACATTTCAAACAAAAATCTGCATCTGTTCAGTTCAGTTCTGTAACAAATCTACAGGACATGTCAATACAGAAGCTCAATGCATTCATTTCCCACCTATTCTCCTTCCTGGAAAGACCTTCAATGCTTAGCTATGGAACAGGACTTACTGCACTCCAAACTAGCCAGAGCATCATTGTGCCAACATTACGATACACAATATGTACAGTGCAGGAGTGAATCCCAATTCAGCGTTCAGTGTGTCCTCAGCACCAACACGACAAAGCACACAATAATTCTGCTGCATCTAATCATGGCAGAAGACACATGGAATACAAAACTCCAGTTCTTCAAATCTTACACTATACATACTCAATCAGGACCACTGCTCAATGACTGAGGTACTTCTAAACCTCAATCTTTCTGTAGAAAAAGAGAGGTTTTGCTGTCCATCTTACATCATTTCTCTCTGGAAGATAGACCATCTTAACTAGTCTGATGATACCTTCAGAGACACAGGAAAGTAAATTTATCAGCAATCACTAAATAATGTACCTCTTTGGATGATGCTACTTTCTGAAATTGAAACGGTTTATTCTTATTAATAAAATGAAATTGAATGATATTTCACTGTCTTCCAGCAAGTTGTAATAATTACTGGTCATTGGCACCAGAACATAGCCTTCTTTAAAAAAAACTTTCATTGATGCAAACTTCAGTAAGCTGAGAAAACAGATATCACAACAAAATCAAATTTCAGAACATATGCACTGAAATATCACTTTCCATAAATGCAGACAGTTAGTACAATAAGAAAAATGCCAATAAAACAACAGCAAATAAGAAAATGAACATAAAACCTGTAACCTAATTATTCAAAGTCATTTTTTAAAAGAAGAAAAAGTCATGATTCTGTATTAGATCAAAACTACTTAAAACTACAAGCCACTGAACTCACTCCACATCTGCTTGCTATATCAAGCCCAACAGACTGATACTGTCTAGAGGCAACTTCGCCAAGCAGGAAGGCCATTGTCAAAGGTTCTTACTGGGACTAAACTACATAGCTGCCTCAACCATGGGTGAGGAATTTCCAAGAAAGGCAATAAGGTTCTCACCCACCTCACCCTCCAGAGAATGAGCTTTGACTCATGAAAATATTTGTCATCTTCAACAATATTTTCAACGTGCAACTGACAATTGTGAGGCATCAACGAAAAGTTTTTGAGAGTCTGAACTTCCCCTACAAAAAAAGCACAAGATTGTCATCAAGAACCGTGACTGCAGAGGTAGCACTGACAAATTTATACAGCCATTCCTTTACCCTGTTGCTGACATCACATGTAAGAAAAAAACTGAGTGACTGTGCTAGGATGCCTTCCTTATGGAACATTGCATTCCAGAAAGGGTTCCCCCTACACTTTTAACCAAAGCCAGTTACCAGGGAATCAAAGAAAAGATCCAAAGAAAAAGGAGTAACTGTATAAGTGAATTACAGTGCCCCTATTAGATTAACACTGCTCTCTGATTGGTTTTCTGTGATCAGCTAAACTAAAGAGACTGAATGACAGCATCCTTACTATTGGACTCAAATTGCTTTCCTATCATTTTTCTTTGAAGACTTCAAAAGTGTCACACGAGAAGACAAAGAGAGACCAAATGAAAAATTACATGGCAACATATATCAGCATTAGTGCATGACCAACAATTGGTGACAAAAAAAAATAGCTACTGTCAAGAAAGTACACGGAGATATGTATCATGCAGCATGTGTCCACTGTTAGGTACCTAGTCAAAATGACATGTCCAATCTAACAACTGTATGGTCAAAAAAGTGAGAAACCCAAATTCCCCTACTTAACATACATTCTGCTTGCACTCTCTCTCTCTCTCTCTCTCTCTCTCTCTCTCTCTCTCTCTCTCTCACACACACACACACACACACACACACACACACACACACACACACACACACACACACACACAAACTCACTCACTTTGACAGCATAAAACAGATAAAGGAAAATGCAAAGAGCCAATTAATTTTCTCTCTCTCTCTCTCTCTCTCTCTCTCTCTCTCTCTCTCTCTCTCTCTCTCTCTCTCTCTCTCTCTCTCTCTCTCTCTCTCCATGACCAAACTTCCCAGAAAAATCAACTGAATGGAATGAAGAAGGGATTCTTGAGAGAATCACTATTCTTTTATCCTACACAAACAAAGCAACAGGAAAGTTCCCTACCAACTATATATATATTTTCATCCTTTCCAGTGGACCCAAACCTATCAGTTTCAAAGAAGAGACACATAACTTTAAATGACATTATGACACAAACTTTTACAACCATCTATCTTTGCGAGTCAGCACAAATAAGATATGTCTTGGCTGTATAGAGCCATCTGAAAGATCACAAGAAAGCAGGCAACACAGGAAGAGAATGCTCTGACCACTTACTCAAAAGGTGTCCTACCCCCCTGCACATGAGGGACAAGAAGAGATTTATACTCATATGAAGCAGAGGTCAAAACTCCACCAGAAGTGGAGACGTGAGAGCCATTTGCTGTTCTTAGTTTGGTCCAAATCAATCCAACAGCTTGGCTGCAAGCACATGATCTCTCTATGCAACATCCCAATCAAGAGATAACACAGAAATGGCTTATGCATGGCCTGCTTATCTTCACACAGCTCCACACTGTCATCAAGACATTTCAATGCTGGAGAGCGAGCCTGCCAGCATTTTTTTTTTTATTGTTGTCATGACTTGGATTTAAACTTGGTTTGAAGTTCAAAAGCAGGGTAAGTTTTGGCAGTAAGAATATCAACACTCAAGCAAAACAGAAAACCACCCAATACAAATATAAACAGTTTAAATTTCCTCCCACATGGCAGGTACAGCTTAATGTGTTGCTGGTAGGTTCAAAAGGTGGGGAAAACTTCATCAAATGAATAATAAGAAGAAATCCTTGTTTAAATAAGGCAGTCAGATCAAGCACAGAATATAGAGATTTTATCTAGAGACTAAGCAAAATCAGCCCACGTACATTTGTGCAACAATCTCTCTCTCTCTCTCTCTCTCTCTCTCTCTCTCTCTCTCTCTCTCTCTCTCTCTCTCTCTCTCTCAGCTGCAAACATTGAGGAGACCTCAACATATCCTCAAGCCCTTTCAGAAGTACAAAATTCCCTCAAATTTAACATCCCATGACTGTGAGCATCTATTTAACCCTGCAAGAAACTATACAACTATGAAGCATTGCTACAGTGTGTGTTCCACTATCCATATAATTTTTGTTTAGACACCTAGTTAGGACAAACTCATGGGACATAAAAATCCATCAACAAGTCATTTCTGTCACCATGCATTCACAGAAAAGTGAAAATGGTTGGACAATAGAAATGAATTTCAACAGCATGAAGAAAGAACATTTCAAATGTTCAAATATAATAAATATAATGTGACAAACTACATTAACCAAACCTGAGAAATCTCAGCAAATGCCTCAGGTTTTGTCTAACTATCCTACATTGTTTGTGGGATGCCAGTCTATAAAAGATGTATTCCCTGAAGCTTATTCACAGCATGAAAAGGGTGTAAAAGATTGACCTAAGCAGTTGTAATAAATGCTCACTGCTTCAGTGGTACATAATTTCATTCAAATCTATCTTACATATGAAGCAGAATTCTTTCTCTTTCATGTGCACTTTTCAAAGCTTTGGAAAAAACATGCTGGAGGAATAGGCATCTATGGAAAGAAATAAGAATTCCCAACAAGACTGGACAAACAAGAGAATCCGAATTTTAAAAATTAACAGCACACATTTTTGTACTCAAGTCATGTTTGCCAGTCAATACCAGTGACTTAAAGTAAACCTTTTTTGTGCCGATTCTACTGATCAAAGTACCAGCAATTCTTGATTTAGATTCCAGATAATCAAGGCTACAATGCAGTTTTCGACTTCTTTTCTTCTTTTTTTACATACTGAGATTTCATTTTCATGAGAACAACTCAAAATGTAAGGCAAAAAGCCACATTTACCTGAAAACCATTCTCCATCAATACCCTGGCCAGAGCAGCAAATGCATGGATATGTTCCAAGCTGATTGCAAATAATTGGCATCAATGATCAAGGGAAAAAAAGCTGAACACAGTAAGTCAGCATTTGTATGAAAATCACAAGAGTTCTTTCACAATGAAAAGCAACTGTCATGCCCTGCAAGCTCTTCTTTTCAAGGAAGCCTCATTCACAAGTGGCAAGAGCAATACACAAATGGTCATTCAGAAACCAGCTGAACAGATGAAACCAGCTGAACAGATGAAACCAGCTGAACAGATAAAACCTGCTGAAGGGATGAAACCTGAACAAGAAAATGCTTAGTGACTATCACATTTGATCAGGCATGACTCCAGAGCATCAATCAATTGAAAATTCTGGTTCTAAAATGCCTGAGCAGAGACCTGACCAGTAAAATGCTTGAGCTACAGGAATCACAGATTAGACCATGTCTAGGGTGCCCTGGTCAAGTGAGAATGACACTTCTACACAGGGATAGGGGTAGATGTTAGAACCAGCAAAATGACAATTCTTATCCACTCCCTAAGACTGCACTGCTTCAAACACAAAATCAGTCATGCAAGTCTCCTCTCCTTCACAGTCACCTGTGGCCACCCAGTCCATGCTTAGTCAACCCCAAAGAATACCTGTACCATCAGTAGAGTCACAGACAAGCAGACATCATAGCAAAATATACATCATTTCTCGGTTTCCTTTCATGCAAATTATCCATACGCATCAGCCCCTAAGCACTACCTCAGCCAGTACTTTCCATTCTCACATGACAAAATCTGTAAGCTAGCTTCACTTGCTCAACCAAATGAACTCAACTATTCATGCCCCGTGGCCACATTTATGAAGTCAAGGCAATCTAAGCTTACATCCTTGTTTGACCAAGGCATTTGCCAAGACAGAAGAGATGAACCAGAATTCAGAATAACAACCAGAAAACACTTTATTTTCATAATTTTACTCATCAAAAAACAAGTTACAAACAAAATACACTCCAGAGGGATAGATTGAAATGAAGATGATCATTGAATCATAGATATCTATAACTTTAAGATCATTTGGTCATGATTGATGTGTTTCACACTGAACAATTTAACTGAACTACATACCAAATATGAAAACCTACACATGGAGGTTAGGGGTGGGGGAGAGAGGAGTGGATGAGGAGTGGGGGAGAGGGGAGTGACTAAGGAGGGAGGGAGGGAGGGAGGGAGGGAGGGAGGGAGGGAGGGAGGGAGGGAGGGAGGGAGGGAGGGAGGGAGGGTGAGGGAGATAGAGAAAGAGAGAGAGAGAAAGAGAGAGAGAGAGAGAGAGAGAGAGAGAGGGGGGGGGGGGGTTGTTGGCAATTTCACATAAGCCTAGCAACAGATGACAAAATTCATTAATTGATCAAGTTCTCCCTGATTGGAATAATTTCCAAACTACTTGACACCTTTGCTGAGCTTAAAACATCCCATCAATGCTTGGCTAGTTTTCCATATGGCACTCCCACTTCAATGCACTTGCTGTGTGTGTTTGTATCAACCATTATGGTGTCCCCTAAACATATCAATTCATTCAAATTAAAGAATTGCATAACAAAACAAAACAAAACGTTTATCCCTGTAACAGACTAGAAAGCAAAAAATATGTACTGCAAGACTTATGTATGTGAGCAAAAAAAAAAATTCACTTGAAAGTTTAGCACTCTTATTGCTAGCTTCTAATACTTTCCATACACCATTAGATAACATCAGCCCCAAAACTGCAGTATAAGATTATAAGAGACAGATTACCTTGAATCAAATCACAGAACTGATCAAAATCAATTGTGTAGAATAATATGCAGACCAGAAATCATAAACTTGGCAAATGTGATATATCCATTATCACAGTCACTAACAAAAAAAGAACCAAAAAAACTTATATCTGGGAACATTTACATTGTTATTTCAGATCTAGACTACACTGGTATATGAAATTCCTCATCTAGGTTATGATAATGATGTGTACTCCAGTGAAAATGAGTGGCTTCAAAATGTCTCATGTCCAGCCACCACTCTCTGTAGATAATTGAAAATGCAATAAATCAACATTTTGTACAGCATTCTATACTTCTGAGATGCATTTCATGTTGAATCTTTGTACAAATCATTAGCCTGTTACAATGACGTCGAGGCAAATCCACTGTGAGAGAGTTAAGAATCTTACAGGAGCCCTCCTTACAAAGGTTGAGCAAAAACCTCACATGAAACCTGACCATGCCTGCTGAGGAAGACCATGAAGATATCTTGTGCGACAACTGCAAGACCTTGATTCACCCTATTCAAAAATAGCCATTCAAGTGCCATATTCAAATTTGCCATCAAAACTGCCTGCCCCGACTTCAAAACCAAAGTTTCCACCATGCCTCACCCATTCCAAAACAGGCTGACACTAAGGAAGGATGAATGACAAATGACATATCATGTATTCTCTATCTTCAAGTTGAAGTCCTAAATCATTTTCAAACATTAGCTCTTACCTGCAAAAATATCGTCATCATAATCAATATTCTAGCCATTAACTTCAAACAAACTGTCTAACCTGCTGTAACAGACCCCAGTAAACTGTATATCCCCAAAATAGTTGGAACAAGGACCATATCAATTGCCACTGTTTTCTTGGGCAGCAGCTGCTGCTATTAATACATCTACTACAGTGTAAAAATCCATTCACACAGTCGGAAGAGGTTGTATACATTCTCATTCATATAAATGTATAAAATGGTAAGTGATCAGATGTCTGGAGGGATAAACTGTTAAATGCTTAGGAGCAGAAGCATACTTTTCCTGCTGGTTTTGTGAGGGCAAAGACAGAAGTGAGCTCATCAAACCAGCCAAGACGATATGATTCAGTGAAGCAATTACAATAGAGAAAATGTGGTAGAGACACTGCATGTGATGGAGTAATACTGCAGTGGAAGTCAACCATTCCTAGACTATGAACTCTACTGGTTTCACTCCAGTAAACATGCTGGTGTTTAATCCTATCAGCCAGGTAGGGTGGGTGAGAGAGAGAGAGAGAGAGAGAGAGAGAGAGAGAGAGAGAGAGAGAGAGAGAGAGAGAGAGAGAGAGAGAGAGAGAGAGAGAGAGAGAGAGAGAAAGCACATGAAAACAAGCTTATGTATATGTGTGTGTGAGAGAGAGAGAGAGAGAGAGAGAGAGAGAGAGACAGAGAGAGAGACAGAGAGACAGAGAGAGAGAGAGAGAGAGAGAGAGAGAGAGAGAGAGAGAGAGAGAGAGAGAGACAGAGAGAGAGACAGAGACAGAGACAGACAGACTCAGAGATTAACAGAAATTTACATAACGGCAATGAGACAATAAGACAGTGGTGTAGGGACAAACAACAGAGAGTAGCAAGCAGAGATTGCTGTCAAACAGTGAACTCTAGCACTAGCAGACTCAACAAATTCAAAATTAGTTTTCTTGAGGAAAGAAAACCAAAAACAAAAGAAATGAGACAGCTGTGAGATAGGAAATTTGGAGGTTTGTTGTTTACTTATGGCAAGTATGAGACATCAGTCTATGGAATAACATGGTCTGCAGTCTGGCAAAGCTGACGTAATTTCAAAAGCCACTAAAGTTTTCTGCGTAATATTATAAGCCCAGGTGATGCAGCCAGCCCATGGGAGAGGTAAGCAGTGTTCGCTTGACTACAACTAAACTATACAATCTAAGGGTGCTCAATGTTTTTTTCCAGGAAAAACTCATCACTACAAGACAACATCTGAAACTACAGAAGGGTGCAGATGAAAAGTGTGCAGGTCCATAACTAAACACCCATGTCATTACTCTAAACGAATGTGAAACTATCTGCACATGTGACTGCTCAAACAGCAATACAGGGGTCAAGGTCTGTCATCACTGGAGAAGGTACGAACCAAGATAGAACTGGAGATTTGGCAGCTAAATGCAATTATCTGGGAGAGCACCACACCATCTCAAAGCAATACTCATCTAAACTACTGTATAAATACTGATTCAAAAAGTCTCTAGTGTCTATGTTAGTTTGAGCAACTTAAATACTGCAAGGGACAAATGAAGCTCAAAAAGTACACCACCCCCATTTGCAACATTACATCACAAGTACGCAAAAAGGATGTTTCTAAATGGGGAACTATCACGCTCCCCTCAGTCAAAAGTGAGAAATCTTGTAAAATCATACACACCAAAAATATACATGACTATTTGCTTACAATCATGTACAAGTACTGAAGAAATATCAGTTGCCATACTGGAAATATTGGCCACACTGTGCAGTCACAGAACATTAAAAAGCCATTTGACAAACATACACAGATCTCTTTGGTTCAGACCAAATGAAGATACTGGACTTGGGCCATCACAAATGGGTCTGTCAGATGAGGGAGCAGGAGGAAAGGGGAAGGGGGAGGCTTCCAGTGATTGGAAAGAGAACAATACTCAACAGTCCAAATGACTTGGAGAGTCTCAGTACAGAACAGCTGGTACAAAATGGTGTGGAGTGGTTTGTAGATTGATCACAACAGGCATCGGGGCAGCCAGGACAGTTGGTAAGTTGGCCCCAGCTCCTGCACATGCCAAGTGCCTGTGTCCTCAACTGTCCATGGATCCAAACCCCCTCTGTAGGGAGGCAGCAAGAAGCCCCTTCTCCACCATCAGTAACTCCTGTGCAGACATGACACCACATGGACAACAGTGACAGATGGGAGGAGGTGCTTCAACCCTGTAGATGCATGGAACTTTTCTGTTGTGGAGTGAAATGTGATGGCTGGGCAGCCCATCTGCACCTGGGAAACACCTCATACCAAATCATAGTCAACCCTATCAGTTTGGTAGATGGCAGCTCGGTAACTGTACCTATCAGAGAGAGAGCGTTGGACAGGTTTGGAGGGGGAGGTAGTGGCTATGGCCAGGGTCTCCTCATCCTCCCCAATGGCTGTTTCCGCCAGTGAGGGCTCCAACTCAGGGAAGGCTGCCAGCTTACTCTGTAGCATGTACACGTACAGCTTCATCCGCTTCAGCTGCAGAGGCAAACAGAGAAAGATAGTGAGAGGCATAGACAGGTCACCCATCCCTCTGCAAAACCTTGCACCACTCACCTGCAGTGTGTTCAAAGATGCAGAACAATCACATATCAAGGCAATAGGCAAAGGTTTAAACATAAGTTTTACCCAAAAAATTAACCTCACCTGTGCATGCATACCCCATTCTAGAATCCACCAATTTCTGTGATCTTCATATTCATAAAATGGACTGAAAGTTCCTGCCATAGACAACCCCAAAACTAAGTTTGATTATAGTTGTAGCCACACAATCTCATTAAATGCTAATGTCAATTATTTCCTTAACTCATTCTTTCCATTAATGGATGGAAAAATATTCCACTAAATCAGTAAATGAGAAAAATTATCAGCATTTTACAGGTTTCACCGAGTCCACAATTATCAATCCAAACTGTCAAAGGTTTGTGTACCGCATTTCAATAAGAGCACAGGCCCTGAGCACACACCTCTAACTCCAGGTAGTTTTCCTTCTCAATGTAGTCGTTGATGACACGGGACTTGGCCCCCTTTTCTGGGGCGTTGCTCTGATGGAGATGGAGGTCTGACTCCAGCTGCCGAACCCGCTCCTCATGGTGGCAGAGCTGCTCCCTCTGCAGCAACAAGACAGCACTGAGTGATGATGGCTGCTTGATCTGCGTGATGCCTTGCCAGACTTGACCTCCATGTCCAAACCTGAGCTACTCTTGATAAGACAGTGATAGTCATAGACCCACAGGGTATGCTAGGAAAAATAGAGTGCACCACCAACAGGTGATTGTGCATGATTGTGCATGTGTGTGTGTGTGTGTGTGTGTGTGTGTATGTGTGTGTGTGTGTGTGTGTGTGTGTGTGTGTGTGTGTGTGTGTGTGTGAGTGTGTATGAGTGTGTGTGTGTGTGTGTGGGTGTGAGTGTGTATGAGTGTGTGTTGTGTGTGTGTGTGTGTGTGTGTGTGTGTGTGTGTGTGTGTGTGTGTGTGTGTGTGTGTGTGTGTGTGTGTGTGTGTGTGTGTGTGTGTGCATCAAATTATGTGTGTGTCACAAACGTGCACATCAAACATGTGTGTCATGTGTATGTGTCATGTGTATTTGTTATGTGTGTGCTGTGAGGCTGTGTGTGTATGTGTGCAAGTGTGCATGTATACGTTGATCATGTGTGTGTGTTTGTGTGGCAAACGTACACATCAAGCATGTGTGTCATGTGTATGTGTTATGTATGTGCTGTGAGGCTATGTGTGTGTATGTGTGCAAGTGTGCATGTATACGTTGAGTATGTGTGTGTGTTTGTCAAGCATGTTTGTGTCAGCATACACGCACCTCACAATCACATGCACTTGTGAGACAAAAGTCTCACTGCATAAACACGTTTAAAAACAAAACTCCTCTCTCTGAGAATAGGCAAATCAATTCAAAACCAACAAGGAACTAAAATTTGCCAACTCCTGTTTCCCTGGTTTTTACAGAAACACACCATCCACTTTGTTGTGGAAGCTGGACGTGAAAATAAACCCCCAAAATGGCTGAAAGCTGTAAGGAAAATGTCAGCTCAGAATTTACAATTTAGCAGAACTGAATGATCGGGGGGAAGAGTCTATGGCTCACATCACAAATCACAACTCCACCCACCAGGTTGAATCGAGTGTAGGCAATGGGCATCAGGGGACGCTGGAACCTGGCTTGGGAGCCCACTGCTCCAGAAAGGGGGGGCGAGGATAGGCTGGCAGCCACAAAGTTAATGGTGTCCATCCACTCCTGCAGCTCCTTGCTGTCACTGAAACGACACACGCAGATTCAGTCACGGACTGGGACTTGTTTACACTTCCTCTGAAGTTGTTATTTTTTTAACACAGATTAAGATTGAATGGAAAGGATGGCAAACAGTGGTGAAGTCGTCCCATGCAGGGACTGAAGCACTGCACCTCTCTTGTCTCACATTTTGCCCAGTCACTGTCTTATAAAAGATTAGTTCATCTTTGTAGTTGACTGTTCACCTGTGGTTGATGTGCCCTTGCTGGGGAGGTATTCAGACGGTTTCTGCCAGAGCAGAATGGATGGATGAATGGATGTTTTAAGGCCTACATTGCTTAGCAAAAATGTATGCTATGTTAATAAAACTTTGCAAACAATACAAAACACTAAAGAAATATTCAGGATAATGCTCATTGTTTCAGATTGAGTTATTAGGACATCCAAGGTCATGCAACACAAAGCTGTTAATTCAAGACATAGGAAGCACAATGGTGCTTATTGGCACTTTCTACCATGAGATATGGTCACTTTTAGTGGTTCACTACCCCATTTTGGTCACATTTCATAAGGGTCAAACTGACCTTGACCTTGATGATATGTGAACAAAGGTGTCTCATGATGAAAGTAAAACATTTGTGTACTATAATGTTATGAAGTTTGAAACAGTTATCTTCCATAGATCAGGGTCAAGGTCACTTCAAAATATGTATACAATCCAACTTTGAAGAGCTCCTTTTTTACACACGTACACCATACGCACAAAAGTTATGATTTCTGATCATCGGTATGAAAGATTTACTCAAGGGAACTAAATCTGCTTGCACATTCCGCCAGTTACACAGGCAAACAAGATTTATCTCCCTTAGACCAGTAGAACCAGAGCGAGAATTTTGCAATAGCATCGCAAACAATCTCGCGATACGAATCTGGCGGAAGGACGCCTATCATAAAGTTAAAATTAGGTTGAAGTTAGGTCAATTTTCCTCTGTTGGCCATTCAATTAGCCCGGACGCCCAGACGGACGACACTGGTGACCTAGTATGAAAGTATAATGTGTACTACAATTTTATGAAGTTTGGAAGAGTTATCTTCCATAGTTCAGGGTCAAGGTCACTTCAAAATATGTATGCAATTCAACTTTAAAGACCTCCTGTGACCTTGTCCTTGAAGCAAGGTCAATCAAACTGGTATCAAAGATAGGGATTACTTTGCCCTATATACCATACATAGGTCAATCTAAAAAATTCAGAGAAAATTGGGAAAATGTTAAAAATGGCTGTTTTTTAGACAACATTTTCGGCCCCTGCGACCTTGACCTTGAAGCAAGGTCAAGTTACTATGTATGTTTTTTGACGCCTTGTCATCCCACACCATCATGCCAAATTGGGTGTTGATAGATAGTCTCCTAGAATATCCCAACGTTAAAGTTTTTCATGGACGCCCGAACGCCCGGACGGACGAAAAGGGTGAGTACATAGACTCACTTTTGCTTCGCATGTGAGTCAAAAAAGATGTATTGTGCATGTATTGCATTGTGTTTTATGTTGGCATTATTCCTATACATAATACATTATGTTCATTTTATTCCAATCTCCTTACCTCCATTTTCACCCATTATGACTGGATGCTGCTCGAGCATTACATCTCCCTTTCAGACCGGGTGCTATGCAGACGTTACATCTCCTTTTCAGACCGGATGCTATGCAGACATTGCATTTGACAGTGGTGTACTTCTTGTTTCTAGGAAGTGTAGAAGTGAAGAAATAAGTTTTTTAATGAGTGTTGTCAACTTTGTGTTTTTTCCTGAAAAACCTCAGGTTTTAGGAAGCCGTTTTCATCACACGCTGTAGGTCATAATGGGTTAAGACTCCCTCCAAATTAAGATCTGATTCGGTAGGTTTTTCAAAAGTCGCAAAATAGAGGTTTTACTGTACTCATGCAAGCAAACTTTCACCTTCTTGTCTTCATCACCAGTGGAAAACACACACACACACACACACACACACACACACACACACACACACACACACACACACACACCTAAGCGTAAGCCGCGTACCCTCTTAATTTTAAGAACAAAAGAACCAAAATGTCAATTAATGGACAGAAAAGAAGGGGGAAAACTGTTCATTGACCAATGAAATTTGAATATAAATTAACAGAAAGACAAAATGAATACCAACATGGATACACCTCCAGGTGGAGACTTTATCCTCTGACCAAGAACGCATGAGCGCGCAAACGCACACATACACACACAAAAACACAAACACACACAAACACACACACACAAACACACACACACACACGCGCACACACACACTCACACACACACACACACACTCACACACACACACACACACACACACACACACACACACACACACACACACACACACACACACACACACACACACACACACACACACTCTCACGCACACACACACACACACACACACACACACACACACACACACACACACACACACACACACACACAAACACACACACACACACACACACACATACACACTGGCACACACACACACACACACACACACACACACACACACACACACACACACACACACACACACACACACACACAGAAACTGAGACAAAGCAAAGAGCTGCAGACAGTACCTGGTCTGAAACAGGTACTCGGCTCCATCAGCAGTGGTGAGTCTGAGGACATGCTGCTTCTTGGTGTAGTCTGCAGCCTTGGTTGCTATGGAGTGGTGTATCCTGATGGCGTTGCTGGTGCTCTCTACAAAGGACCCCTTCTTCAGCTGATGCTCGTCCTTGTACAAGTACAGAATCATGTCCCTCAGCACAGCGTAGAACATCTTCCAGCCTCGCTTTCCAAGAGGAGCTGCAAAGCAAAAAACAAACATTCACCGAGTGTTTGGGTTCATGTACTGCTGCTACTGACTTCGGCTGACAACCATTCCAGCAGGCCGAGCAGTCATGATACAAGCAGATTCAAGCCAAGCAACTTCCGATTAAGGGGAGACATTGTAGTCACATAGGCTACAATATTTCCAAGTTAAGATGTACATCACCGTTCAAAAAGGGGGGCTGGGGGTGGGATGGGGGGCACAGACAATACCAAAACAGTTACCATGCAAATAATTTTTAATACAAGAAGGGCAAAGCCCATACGACTCACATGCTTGACCTTGACCTTTACATGACCTTGACCTTTACATGTCCTTGACCTTCGGGTGACCTTCAAGGTCAAACAACTACACCTAGTAATGACATCATACACTAAGAACTGCTTTACACATTTTTCCTACCAAAACACATGTGACCTTGACCCAAGGTCAAGGTCATCCAAGGTCATGCAACACAAAGCTGTTAATTCAAGACATAGGAAGCACAATGGTGCTTATTGGCACTTTCTACCATGAGATATGGTCACTTTTAGCGGTTTACTACCCCATTTTGGTCACATTTCATAAGGGTCGAAGTGACCTTGACCTAATGATATGTGACCAAATGTGTCTCATGATTAAAGTATAACATGTGTACTACAATGTTATGAAGTTTGGAAGAGTTATCTTCCATAGTTCAGGGTCAAGGTCACTTCAAAATGTGTATACAATCCAACTTTAAAGAGTTCCTGTGACCTTGACCTGGAAGCAAGGTCAAGTTACTATGTATGTTTTTTGACGCCTTGTCATCCTACACCATCATGCCAAATTGGGTGTTGATAGACTTAATAGTCTCCGAGAAAAATCCAACGTTACAGTTTTTTACGGATTACAGGACGGACGTCCGGCCGCCTGGATGGACCACATGGGTGACCTAGTATGAAAGTATAACATGTGTACTACAATGTTATGAAGTTTGGAAGAGTTATCTTCCATAGTTCAGGGTCAAGGTCACTTCAAAATAGGTATACAATCAAACTTTAAAGAGCTCCTGTGACCTTGACCTTGAAGCAAGGTCAACCAAACTGGTATCAAAAGATAGGGATTACTTTGCCCTATACACCATATATAGGTCAGTTAACCAATCTCAAAAACTTTAAAGAAAATTGGGAAAATGTGAAAAATGGCTGTTTTTTAGACAACATTTATGGCTCCTGCGACCTTGACCTTGAAGCAAGGTCAAGTCACTGTGAATGTTTTTTGACGCCTTGTCATCATACACCATCATGCCAAATTGTGTGTTGATAGACTTAATAGTCTCCGAGAAAAATCCAACGTTAAAGTTTTTCACAGACGCCCGGACACCCGGACGGACGACACGGGTGAGTACATAGACTCGCTTTTGCTTCGCATGTGAGTCAAAAATGTATACTGTTCAATTAATAACACTAAGTTTGTTGGAGTAAGCAAGTCCTTCACCACCATCCCATCTCCAAATTATTATTTTTTTAAAAGAATTTTTATTCATAAGCAGTGAAGTTTAAATCAACCTCTGTAAAGTTTTTAGTCACACTATGGCACCAAAACTGTAAGAGAAATCACTTTTGCCATACTTTCAGATTCATGGGAGGGAGTGCCCTAGGGAGGGAGGGAGGGAGGGAGGGAGGGAAGGAGGGAGGGAGGAAAGGAGAGACGGAGGGAAGGATGGATGGACAGATGGACAGACGGATGAATGGACAGACAGATACAGAGAAAGACTGTGAGTTCAAGAATTTAGAAACTGCATTTTTCCAACTTCCCTATCTCCTTTCAAATGGAACAAAATAAAAGGAAGAAAAGTGCACAAACCCACCCACCGCCCCAGCCAGCCTAGTCTGCTGTGATGACATTTCTTGGTAGCAATGCAAAAATGAAGCCACTCACTTTTCCTTCTGTCTGCATCCATACAGCACTTCCTCATGACATAGCCTTTCTTGTACTCTGTGGTTCTGCTAGGATCTGGAACCTGGAAAGAGAAGCAGGATGGCATCATGAAACTGGGTTAACCTGCCAGGTCAACGTTTCCCCACCTAGAAATCAATGCCTTCCCATCAAAGAATCATCAATCACATGTCGGAAGTAAGTGCTCCTTACTGCATCTTTGTGTTCCTCGAGCAATTGGAAAATCAATTTTTCGCACCTCACATGGCCACTACAAAAACTGCTACAGTGCAAAAACATACATTCTAATTTCCTCATACTATAGTTCATGAAATGGAAATGAAGTTATAGTTAATTTCAAGTCTTAATAATCAAAAGAACTGGTAGACAGCATGATACTGTCCATGTCTTTTCCTCCCTTGTAGACATCTAAACTGCCACACACACGCCTGTACATATGCATGTGTGCGAATGCATGTATACATGTGCACTGAAGCATGTGAGTGTGTGCTTGCAAGTCTTGTGATTGCATTATCATAATTGTGTACCTGGCTTGCATTTATATGCATAAGAACAACTAAGAACAACTACTCTCTACTTGATGTGTGTCAAATTGAATCCTACAGATTTCCAGCAACATGGAAATGGGGAACAGAAACAAGACAATTCCTACAACAAACTGCCTACAAAAACAACAAGCAAAGACCATGTGTATGTCCTCGAGCCATTAAGCCTGACACTGAGATAGATGAAAGGAATATTTTTCATCATTCTAACTATGCAGTTCATTTTTTAACTCTTCAACCTTTGTCACTGAACACTGACCAGCAAAAATGAAATTTATTTGGGTAGTGTGACTGAGAGAGAGAGAGAGAGAGAGAGAGAGAGAGAGAGAGAGAGAGAGAGAGAGAGAGAGAGAGAGAGAGAGAGAGAGAGAGGCAGAGACAGACAGACAGGCAACCAGGCAGGCAAGCAGGCAGGCAACGAGGCAGGCAGACAGACAGACAGACAGACAGACAGACAGACAGACAGACAGAAACAGAGAGAGACACACAGAGAGACAAAGACAGACACAGAGACACAGATAGATGGATGGACACACACACAAACACACACACATACAGAGACACACACAGATACAGATACACACAAACACACACAGAGACACACACACACACACACACACACACACACACACACACACACACACACACACACACACACACACACAGAGAGAGAAAGAGAAAATGACGATTTATCCCTCCAGGTTTACTGGAGGTCCTACAGACTTTATCTGTCTGTCTGTGTGTCTGTCCCGACTCACGGCTGATTTCTCAAAAACTACTGGACGGATTTCCTTGACATTTTGCACACTAACTGGAAGTTAGGTCCGATTGAATGTATCAAATTTTCAGAATCAAGGCTTGAAGAGAAAGTGGTTTTTTAAGGTCGTACACTCGACAGCTCCTCCCCAAGTACTCGATTCATGGAATGGCGAAATTGCGAAATGTGTGACGTCATCAATACCATGACGTAATTTATTGGGTATGTCTCTCTGTCAGGCCCTACTTAACGGCTGATTTCTCAAAAACTACTGGACGGATTTCCTTGGCATTTTGCACACTTACTGGAAGTTAGGTCCGATTGAATGTATCAAATTTTCAGAATCAAGGCTTGAAAAGAAAGTGGTTTTTTTTAAGTTCGTACACTCGGAAGCACCTCCCTAGATAGTCAATTTGATGGAATGGCGACCCACTCCACAGCCACGCCCCTTTCTCGCTGTATCTCGCGTGGTAATAGATGCAGGCGGCAAAATGGCTTCATCGCGAACGCAGACTAACTTGTTGCGTTGTATTCCGGACAGCATTTGTGTCTCATTTTTGCCAGACAGTGAGAAGATTTCTCAGACTGTGATAGACAGGGGTATGAATAAATACTACTCATGTTATTTAGACGAAATTAAGATCTGACACTGTGACAAAAGTTCGCCATTCACTAGGGGACCAACTTTCAAACTTTGACAACACACAAACAAGGCTGCTTTTGTACATGCATGTGGTGTTGGAAATAACACACGTCGATCAATAAAGCTTTCAAGAGATAGATAAGATAAAACTGGCTTTGTAAAGTATTCCTGTTTTGTTTTTTGTGCATTTGAATGTCTGAATGGGTTGATATTTTACAAACACAAAGTGGGTTAGAGTAAGGGCGACTCTGTTTCCATACACTGCACACGCTGGATCATTTCTAACCTATCTTACCCCAAATGGATCTCTAGTCAAAACATTTTTCTGCCCCTTTTACACAAAAAGAGGGTTTTTGAGTGTGTGGTACAATCGTTTTTAGCGTTTTTAATCGACGCTGACGGTCGTAATACGACTTTGTCCATTCATGGTCGAAACTTCGCTGGCTTAATTCGCGGATCGCTTTCGCCTAGCAGACGACAGCTTTGTATACAAATCATCACTGCTAGGCAGCGCGAAATTGACCGAAGTCGATCAAAAAACTCGTATTCATACAAATAATAAACCAATTCGATTTTCTTTCTCAGATTATTCAGACTTCGTCCGATTATTACGACCGTAAGATAGCAGTAATTTGACATTCGGCGTCACCTCTTCTGATTGGCCGGTTCGTGTCATGTGACGGTGATAGTTTTGTCTGCAACTCGCACTTACGTCTTACGTTATGGTCGAAGTAGTGATGTTTACTTCGTCCGCTGAACGCTGCCAAGACTAATGCGCGAATGAATGAAGTATGATTTCATAATTTTTCAGGATTAATACAAATGTATATCAAATACATCAGTTCAATTTAATCGAGTCAATTAATCGAGTACATGTCCACCAGGTCAAAAATGTGTGAGTGGAACGCAAGTCAGAAAAGTTACAACTTGGTAGTCTGTTCGCGTGGCCTAATGGCAGTGAATCAATATTAAACTTGGCAGAAATAGACCTTGAGTATCCTAAAATGTACAAGACCACTCAAATTTCATGAACTATCATCCATTTTTCTACAATTTATAGTGCAAAATACGAAGCGAGGGAGTTTACGGAAAAGAACGTTATAATTGCTTTACAAACACGTAGTAACGTCAGTTGCGGAATGGCTCAGATGGTAAAGCGTTGGACTATTGTAACGTTAGGTCATGCGTGAACGAGTTCGAATCCGCGCGGAAACTATTTTTACACCTCTTTTTTCGAGGTTGCTGGTTCGAACCCGACCTGTTTTTTGTGTGTTTTTCCCCCTCTTTTCTCGAGAGGTTGCGGGTTCGAACCCGATCTTTTTTATATAGTGCCAAAACCTGGAGGTTCAGCGCCAGCGGTTTTTATTTCCAGAGAATAAGAGAGAAAACGACTTGGTTCCCCCCCTGGTCCTACATGGACAAAGGCAGAGAAGACTCACATCAAGGAATGGGTTGTGTCCCACACTGGGAGGGGGGGCTACACCCAGGCTTTGGGTCATCAACTTGTCGTCCCCAGAGGCTTCCACCTCATTGGTGTCGTCGTCCCTGGAAAATGGTTTGGAGTCATCAGTTATGTTGGTAAAGAAAGTCACATGGCACATGACATCTCTCGGCACCCAAACAATGAAAAGATATTCACATTTCTACTTTTTATCTCCTCCTTCTACAGGAGGTAAACAAAAAAAAGAGGGGAAGAGGGGGCATGGGAAGTGGCGGTGTGGGGTGTGGATGGATCGCTGAAAAAACAGAGCCTGAATACATCAAAATCGTTGATGACAGTAAAAATAATTAGAGTGGCTACAGAAATAAGCTGACTATCTATACATATAATGGGCAATGAAGCATTTAAATTTGCATGACATTGAGAAATGGATATATGCGGAAAGGATGTCAGTTTCTGAAGTAACACAGTAACGCGAAACAATGTCTAACAGAATGGGAACTTTCAAGCATCTTCATCACCACAAGACACAAACACAACTTACACAGCCCACTCCAGGGGTTCTGTTTTAATGCTGTGATAAATAGCCTTGAGCACATCTTTGGGAAAGTTTTCTCCATCATTCAGTTCTGCCAAATTTTCTATAAATTCTGAGCATGTCATTTTCCTTCCAACAGCCTGCAATTAAAAAAACAGCAGTTTTTCACACAACGCAATGTGATTTCCACAACACAAAAACAGAACATTCAAATACAACTGGGGCATTACTTAAACACAGCATACAATCCAAATTTCTTTTTCAAATGCCAATGAAGAAAGCACACACAAAAACTGTTCCACACTTCAGCATTTAAACATCAGATATCTGTTTGGTTCTACAACTACTTAATGCCATTTCTTTCCATTGTAATGGTGGGTCAGACATCTGTCAAAACAGCAATGGTAGGTGAGATGTCTGTCAAAAGAGACTGACTTTTACATAATGCCATTTCTTTCATTGGCAAAATCTTGTTCGTCTATTGCTATCTGCTGCCACATTATGCCATTCCTTTTATCAGCATTGGAGGGTCACTTCCTACTCTTGTGGCACACCAAAGACCCATAGCTCCCATCTCATTCCCACGGCCATTCCAAACCAATCTCAAAGTGATGGTCAATACAAAATGGAAAACTATCTTGGATTGCAGATGGACAAGGATTCTTTCCTCTCAACCTACCTGTCCATGAAGGTCAGTGTTGAGAAGCATTATTGCACATGTTAAAGTATGACAGGCATCTGCAACAGACAAGGAGACAACCACAAATACAGTGTGTATTCATTCTATCACATTCAAAATAACAGACATTCTACATAACTATGTCTTAAGCAGCATTTCTAAACAAATAAAAGACTCTTTGAAGAGCATAAAGTGAAAAATGGTGTGGCATCATTACACTTTACAGAAAGCTCTTCACCGAAAGTCAAGACTGCTGCAAACTACAAAGGAAAATGACAAAAAAAATTCTGGCATAACAAGAGTGGAATTATGTGTGCCCTTGTGTGCCCTTGTGTGTGTGCGTGTGTGTGTGTGTGTGTGTGTGTGCATGTGTGCGTGCCTGCGAGCGTGATTGCGTGCGTGCATGCATGCATGCATGTGTGCTTGCACAGGCTTGTATTTTTATGTCCATGCATGAGAGCTTGTGTGTGTGTGTGTGTGTGTGTGTGTGTGTGTGTGTGTGTGTGTGTGTGTGTGTGTGTGTGTGTGTGTGTGTGCATTTGTGTATGTGTGTACACTTGTGCAGAAGATGTGTTTGTAGGTGTGAGTACATAAGTGCATGCATGTGTGCATTTAGCAAAAAACAATGAATCAGAGCAGGATTTTTTCTTAAATCACTCTTCATATCCAGCAAAAATAACACAAAGCATTGACTGTCCAACCAAACCATTTAACTTAAATATATATGAGTCATTCTTAGCTAGTGGAGACTCTCAGGAAACACCTCTTTCAAGCCCCCAAAACAAAATGTATGATAATTATTTTTACAAAATCAAATCATATTTGTGTTTTACTTATGTAAATGCATCTGGAAAAACGGTACCGTGGCAAAAAGTTTATTTTATGCATGTTTAATTTTAATTCAATCTCGATTTTTGTGCTGAAAATGGCGTCGGAAAACGGGAAAGCTGACACCATGCTTTTGATTTGTCCCATGCAATAACTGTTAAGTTAGTGAAACCCAATTGATTGCATGTATGTGGTTGGCCATGGATTGAATAAAGGAGCTATACATTCAAATGCTTTTAATTGCTTGCTTTTGGTCGTAAATTGGGGGTTTTAAATCGAGGGTTACTTGCGTACTCATGGCGTCACAAAATTCCGCTCTTCAACTTTAGGTCCAGCAGACGACAAAACTACACAATACACAGAATTCAGTTGGAAACTGGAAAACATATGAAACACAAGCACGTTGTTATAAAGAAAAGGAAAAAGTAGATTGCAGGAGGCTTGTAATGTCTTGGTTTGAGTTTGGTGTCGCGTTCGTCACGCAGGTTCGCAAAGTTTGTTTTCGAAGGTTAAAAAAAAAAAAGCTGCGACATCGCTACCACTGAATGGCCCGGAAACCTGTATTTTCAAACTCTACACCAAACTTGATGACGTTTTATGTAAATTAGTCACGTGTGGCGCCTTTCTACAGCAAATTCAATGACGTGTCACACATTGGCAATCCCACGTGCGCAGGTTACCGCGTGTTTTACTTTGTACTGTTCTGGTTGAAAATCGCACGATTTCGGACTTCTTTCGTTTACAAAGTGTGCGCAGTTTCTAAAGCTATATAGTATTGAATACAATGCTCAGTTTTGACTGAACAGCAATAGATTTAGAAACTTAGTTGATTTGCTACCGGAAAATTTCTATCGCGTGTCGATTTTTCGGGTGTCGTGTGTGTTGCAGGTAACCGGGAAACCAAGTGATCTGCGTTGCTTTTGTAGAAAACGTCTTGTTTCTTTCCGTCATGTATGTTTTGTCGATCAAACTAACTATTGCTGGGGTACTGAGTAGTGATTTCTCTTTTAAATTCTCAAGGAACTTCGAAGCATGGGATCGGGTTTCTTGCATCACGCACGTCACCATTTTGTGTCGCGCATCGCGCAGGTTACCATTTTCATACATTTGAATAGCCAATTTTCATCAAATAATTAGTGTTATTATGTGATCCTTGAAATATTTCAAGTGTCTGCATGTGAAAATCATGTGGCTTCAGTATGACTGTGATTGTACTAAAATCTGGACTGAAGGGGAAAAAATAAGTGGGATGGTAACCTGCACATGGCGTCACACATTTGCTTGCCTCATACCCCTTGCCAGTTGCACTCATTATCTTTAAAAATCATTCACACTGATGGATAAATGAGTACTCCAATCATATGAATAGTTTTTTTGGGGAAAAAAAGATTTCTAGTTATTAATTTCTTGCATTGGTGTCACAACATCATGCAGGTTACCCGTGCAGGGACCACCCACAATTATTTTTTGGGGGGTCTAAAGTATTATAGACACTGATTCACTGCTTACATATTCAGATAGTTGATACACATCTCTTCAAAATGGCACAAGTTGTTGGACCCTTCTGGTATGTTTGTTATTTGAATCAAATTCCTGTATTTGGTCTCCACTAGCTAAGAATGACTCATATATATCTCATTCATTTCAAAATTACAACTCTTTACGTTTATAGTTTTCTGCAACCTCTGTGACATATTTCCATAAAACTGCAATGATCCTTGGCAAAAAGATATTGGAACATAGGCACAAGTCAAGCAAAGAAACAGGTACCTTCCGACTTGAAAGCACCAGGGTTGCACTCAAGATAGTGATGGGAGAAATGGACGAGGACTCGCTCTCTCTCCTGCGTCTCCCCTGTCAGGGAGAACTGCTTCAAAAACTTCCGGAGTGCAGTATCCAGAGTATCTCCTCGCATGTCGAAGAATTTCAAGTACTCCTCGGCCACCAGATTGCTGAATTCATTCCTGAGTTGGGGGAAAATAAACATTGAACTGAGAATCACAGTTCTCTCTACAAACATGCAGTACAGTAATACTCCTACACCTTGATTTCTGTGATAAAACTTTAGTTATTCATATGGCACACTTATCCCTGCTGTACATTAAGTAAATCCATTGATCTTGTAGCTATGGCATGAATTTGTCAATCTCCAGTCATACAATCGATGTATTGCACTGTCCAGCTATTATGAACAGGTCATTTCATTTAAGCTTACCCAAGTAGTTTAATAACTTTTTGTAAGGAGAAAAAAGTTTCCCACCAACAACAACAAAATGACCTCTAACAAATGCAAAAGCAGAATTTTTATGCACAGACATTCTCACTTTGGTGTACATTCCTCCCCAAGGCATACCTGGGTTTAAGGCTTCTACACACGTACCGTTTTTCAAGCCGGTTTTGCTGCCAATCCGGTCGACCTGCATTTCGGATTTTAAAATGTAGAAGCTTTCGCGACCTTGTCATGCATTCAACATACAGCTTTGATAAATTAATGCTGTTCATGGCTTACATAATGCATGAAAAGGTCGTGAAATCGTCTAGATTTTAAAATCCTAAATGCAGGTCGACCGGATCGGCAGCAAAACCGGCTTGAAAAACGGTACGTGTGTAGGAGCCTTTACAGGCTTTACATACACCCAGCCAATCCCTGCTTTTTCTCTTCCATTCCAGTATCATTTGCAAGCTACTTAACACAAATGCTAGGACAGAAAGTGTCTGGCCACTGTTGCTAATTTCACATCACAACAGTTGTCTTTTGTGTCTATGCAGTTGCAAGGGTCAGTGAGTGAGAGCCAGGATTCAACCAAAACACCAGAAGCATCAGTGTGCCTTCTATGCAAGATTTCAAGCAACACTCCTGCACACCACCGTCTTAGGAGAAGTGTGTCACTGCATATGCTTCCCAAAGCCAGATACCATCAATATTGTCCTTGGTCTTCTCAGTGGAACATGTCTTGTTTTCATTCTGTTATTTAAAACTTTAGACCATCAAAAGAACAACAGTAAAACCTACCATTTTCTATCATTTTATGTCAAACAGTTTTTCAAATGCATTTTCCAGCAGTAGAGGTTAATGTGAAAATACTTTTTTTTTAATAGTTCCACTCTATTTAGTAGGTGCGCTTGCACAAATTTTGAAGTTAGTGAGGAAAATTGTATATATATGGCTGCTGCAGCTGAGAACACATGAGTTCACATAAGACAATAGTTACCATTGTACATTTGTAGGGAATCCACATAGAAGCCACAAATCCAAATGGTTCATGCAAATACACAAAAGCGTTTGACAGCATTTGGACATACATATCACAGAGAATGTATGCAGTTTAGTGCATGTGTGGTGATGGCATTTAAACATAGCAGTAATCATCCTTGCCTTTTGCTGTTCACTTTATTTATCACAGGTGCACTTGAGAATGTCAGTTCATCTAAGCTGACACCTAATGCAATTGCTCAAACTCGGCAATACACAGCAATGATTTAGAATCCTTGCTTACTGACAATTGTAAATACACTTTTAACAAATAAAGAATTAAGAATGGCTTAGATTATAACCTCAGTCACATGCAGCAACGCAATGGTTTATCACAGGATTTTGCAACTGGCACCATAGACCTATAAAAAGAAATCCATACTAAACCAGAAGCATTTGAAAGAAATAATGAAATTAAATGTAGTCTGACCTCTGAACCATAAGGCACACATCAGATATCCCACCCACAACAAATCGTCCAGTCATTCATCAATCTTTTTCCCATGACCAACTGGAGTGACTACCCAAACATTAACTCTCCTGTATATTCATTTTTCTGTATCTCCCAAATACACTTCACATTCAAATTACACAAATCTGGCTCTACATCCAAGAAACACACACTCTGACCAAACAAAGAACTCACTTCTTGCTGAGATGCCTTGAGACGTCAGACTTTCTGAAACCATCCAGGTGGAACAACCTCTTGGCAAGCCTCTGTGCTGAGGGTCGGTCCACACCTTTGCACGGCTGGTGGTAGAGACTCTCAGAGTCAGAAAAGTCTATTTCATCCAATGTGCCGGAAGCCTTTCCCCTCTGAGGAGACCCTTCGAATCTCTTGGAGGGTGAGGCAAACTGAGAGCCAGGGGGAGACCCAGCACAATACAGCCGGTGGTCTTCCCTCAAATCGTTGTTCCCTGGAGTCTGGCAACCAGCAGACTTGGAAGATGCTGGTCTCCCTGGAGTGTTTTCTAGGGCATTAGCATTCACATTCTGGCTCTGGGATGATGAGAATGAAGCATCGCTGCTTTCACTCTGCCTCTTCTGCTGCCTGGGCTCTTCCAGATTGATGAAGCCTGGCATGAAGATTCTGTCATCCTTCTTGTCCACCTTCCGTTCTGGAGAGTTGTGGAGACTTCGGGACTGTCCACTGTCACTAACCTTATCTTCCGAGCCATTCAAACCCTCATGGTACGTGAGGGTGTCAAGGGAATATGCCATATTGTCATCAATGTCAATGTCCACCAGAGAAAACTCTACGCCATGCTCCAAATAGTTCTCATGGCTCTTGCTGGGCCGGACAAGAGACCGGTTCTCTGAGGAGTGCCCTACAAGAATCTTCTCTGCACTCTTGCTGCACACAATGGTACGCTTCCCGTCCCTGTCCTTCTCTCCACTTACTTGGTCCCCAGGGGAGGTTTTGTCACCGGAATCAGAGTCAGAGCTGTCCTGGAGGACCCCACTGTCTCCAGAGCTGGGGGTCTCCTGCAAAGGGTGCTCAGTCTTCCTGCCACTGTCTACAGTGTCTCCCAAGCTTGGCATCTCAGAGGATACAGCATTCAGTCCACATTCACCATTGCCTGCCTTCCCTGCTGCCTCCAGGTTCTCACAGGTGGAGGATTCACTCCCAGAGGATGAGTGTGAGGCATCTGTCAGCTCCTCCAAGCTGACCACTGATGCTGGAGGAACAGTAGCCACCTTCTTCATGGACTTGGACATGGGAATATGAGAGGGTTTGGGGCTGTAGGTGATTTTGGGAGATCTCTGAACAGTTGCCGTTTCTTCCTGCTCAAACTTCTCCTTCAGCTCTGGGCTCTTGAGCCCCATAGTGCTCTTGGGAATACCTGACTTGCCATTTTCACTCAATCTCGATTTCTGATGCGGCGGAGTAGTTTTGATTATCATGTCCCCCGTCATTACAAAAGTTTCAAAGCCTTTTCCTTTTTGCACAGCATCAGTGTTGGGATCAGAGCCAGGGCTACATTTTGCCCCAAAGAGGCCATTCTCCTGTCGAGACAGCAAGAAGCTTTCCTTGTGCTTGGGTGAGGGGCTCTCAGTGGAGATCCTGGTGATGTGCTTCCCATTAACAGACCCGGAGCTTGGTGTTGGACTGTGGTGCACTGGGAGAGGAATGCGAGACTGACTGGGAGAAGCCTTGTTGGCCATGGTCACTGCCGCATGGGACCATCAGCCCAGCGCCACTCCAGCCCAGCCTCTGCGCCCTGCAACACACAGAGAACTTCCATGCAGCTTCATTTCAGACCATGTGAGTAAAGACATGAGATCTGACAAGTGCATTGCATTAAATGTCATCTTTGCCATAGAAGACAGATGAGAATGACTGCTACAGGCATGTAATTACTGTAGGGCTGGTGTAGTTCTTTGATTAATAAAATATCATAAAGTGTAAATCATTACGAACATCTATATCAGTGCTTTTTTTCTCTCTCTTATTTTCAGGCATTCATATATTTGCTATGCACACATAACTATGGTACCGAGTTTATTCAGAAAATGCAGCAGTTTCCTATACTGGCTTGACTCCTTTATCTAGATTTACCATAATTCCAAAATTATACACACAAACATGAGACGAATTAGTTCTGATCAAATGAATTCTAGGTCAAACACTCATTCTGTAAAATTTTTACCAAAAATCCTTTTCAACTTATCATAAAACCTACACTTTGCAGCCAAATTTGATTCTGAATCATGCGTTAATGCCACATGGTTTGTTTTCCCGATGATATAAGCATAGATTCTCATCCTGTTAGTCCTTGACATGTTGTGCAAGAACAAATGTGACAACTACAAGTACAACAATGCGTGGATTCTATCAACTGAATCTCGGGGGGGGGGGGGGGGGGGGGGGGGGGGGGTTGGAAAAATCCACTAAGCAGGCCACCTTTACAAATTTAAGTGCAGTTGGCATATTCATTCTTTGAATGTCATTCACTAAGGTGCGGTAGCTAAGATAGGTACAAATCTCACTGCAAAGGTGACAAGCGACAAATCCAACTGTTTTGCAAGGCTGGCTTTCAGCAACCTGACACAAACCACCACCAAACCTGTAGCGAAGCAGCTTGTGACAAAACAAGTGTGTATTGCAACCTACTGTACAGCACACGCTCAAACTCGTGGGACGTAGTGGATGTTCTTGCGTCCTGTCAAATTCTGAGGCAAGAACGAACTATCACCGGCACCCGCAGCACAGAACTCACGAGCGCTTTGGGACTCGATGTGTGAATTATAAAAACCTGACACAAAGTGAGAATACAGAAAGACAAGCCATTTCAGAAGCCAGAAAATTATGAGTCATTTAAAGTAGTCTTTAAGTCCTCAATCACTCTATCGTGTGTTCAAACGAGGAAAATGCACAGCTGAGGGAGGAAACACTCGTACGCAAGATTTTCAGTTTCGCAAAATTCCACCGTCCAAATTCATTCTCTCCAAGCGGAAAAATGACTATAAATGAAATCCTGAACATTTCTAAGTAAATGTGATCAAGAGCGGACTGTGATTCTTCATTGTATCGAATCCCCAAAAAGTCAAATAACTAACAAGGCCTAATTAGTACGTTATCAGATCACTGTCAATGCAAAAATACAACTAATAACAGACAAAGAGGTATCGCACAGAATAGATTGTGAGTGTGGAAGGAGTGACAGAACGCAAGACAATGGAAAGGGTAAGCAGAGAAGAAGAAATCATCTGATAAGCAAAGCGGCTAACCATCAAATATTTTCACTCAGACATCTGCGGCTGAGACTTCCGCCATGCTGTCGTCACGAACATTCACGGCACAGCTCACGTGACTTCTTTCTTTCGTGCTATAAAGACCGAGAGGTCACGAGATCGCAAGCATACTTCAAGATGGCAGGACTGGGTAGTTTGGTAACGGTGAGTGTTTACAGACTCTCTTCGTATTTACTAATCATGAGTTATCAACCTTGGATTTAACTGGGAAATGGCAGTGGTGCTCCTGTTTGACTATTAGTTATCCTAGTTAGGGAGGACATCGTGAATTCGATTTACCAGCAATGTAATGCAGTGATAGTCGCTGAGTCGTAACACATCGTCTGCTACAGGCTTTTTCTTTTCCACCCCTTTCGGGGGCCCTTTTTTTTTTTTTTTTTTCCTTGGGGGTGGGTGGGGGGGGGGAGACGCAGTTATAATCCTGTTCTCGGTTGCTTTGCTTAAATTGACTCCCCACTGGCAGTACCTGCTGCTTGCTCTCCCCCCCCCCCTCCCCCCCCCCCTTCTCTCTTCTCTCTCTCTCTCTATCCTCTCTCATCTACTCTCTCTCTCTCTCTTCCTCTCCTCTCTCTCTCTCTCTCTCTCTCTTTCTCTCTCTCGTGTGTGTGTGTGCGCGTGCGCGCACGCGCTTGTCCATGTGAACGCACTTGCCTGCGCCTGTCTGTGTGCAAGTGTTTATCGTATGTTTTTGTGCGAAGGTGTGTGTCTTGGGGGTGGAATGGAAAGGGATATTTTCAGAAAAATATCCACGAGTGCGTTATCACCACTTTTTAACTAGGTGATTTTTTTTCATTGCTAATTGGTTTGTGAAATGGAAATCTTTGTAGAGATCCATAAATTGAAAAAGCTCAAGTTGTTTAAAGAACTGAAGTTACATTGTCTTGTCCTCGTAAGAGAACAATACTGAACTTAGACAAACGATATCACAATATATATATGATAATTGATAATGATATGTAGTAGAATCTCAACGTTTTCGTTGACAGATTCCCTGTGGGGTGGGGGTAAGAATAGACAGTCTTCCTACAGGATCCATAGAAGGTGAAATATATAGAAAATTAAGATTTAATGTGCTTTTCCTCCAACCTATTTGAAGATGTATTAATCAATGGCAATGCATCACCTTTACTGCATGATTATAGGCCGTAAAACTTCATTCACTCATTCATTCTTTCTTTTGTTCTCGGAAAAATCCTTAGCTAATGTTGATCAGAGTGTCAGAAATTTTTGTTTATAAAGATTTTGTTGTTGATGCCCAAAGACCATCTCCCCGATTGCCATTTTAGTCATTCCCTGTACATTTCAGTGCAGTGTTATTGTCTAGATACTGAGTTATGGAAGGTGACAATTACTGCAATATAAAGCAGTACATGACCTGGAAATACAATCAAGCAAGTGGATCTGAATAAGGAGGGCCCCCTAAACACTCTTTACTAATTAGTCTCCATTCACTCATTGCTTTGTCTTTTTATACTGTGTTGACCCATATGCGTATGCAACAAAGCTCTCGGTGGTTTCAATAGTTTCGTTCATTTTAGAAGTCTATTGTGCTGGTTAATTTTCACCCTTGTAGGAGTGTAGTCCTAACCTGCACACACATGCTGATGACAATGGATTGCAAGCACTTGTTCCCCCAGGCCCAAGCCATTTATCAGTCCCTGTTGTCCTGATACTGGAATTGCAGTTCAGAAAGCTATGACAGTCCAGGGCAAACCCACACACAGCTGTGAGAAATATTGTTCAGTAGAAAAGCTTGTTGATAATGTTATCCTTGTTAACAACAGTCTGACAATGCTGATGTTGTGTGCATGTTTTTATGAGGTTGGCTTTTTCCTCTTCCTGTCTGTCTCTCTTTCTGCCAGTTTCAATCCGTCTGTTAGTCCATCCGTCTGTCTGTCTCTGTCTGTCTGTCTGTCTGTCTGTCTGTCTGTCTGTCTCTCTGTCTGTCTCTCTGTCTCTCTCTCTCTCTGTCAGTCTGTCTCTCTGCCTCATCGTCTCTGTCTCATTGTCCCTGTTTCATTAGCTGGCTGGCTGGCTGACTGCCTGACTGCCACCCCCCCTCCCCCCCCTTTCGTTGGCTGCAATAAATTCTCTCTCTCTCTCTCTCTCTCTCTCTCTCTCTCTCTCTCTCTCTCTCTCTCTCTCCCTCCCTTCCCTCCCTCCCCTCCCTCCCTCCCTCTCTCTCTCTCTCTCTCTCTCTCTCTCTCTCTCTCTCTCTCTCTCTCTCTCTCTCTCTCTCTCTCTCTCTCTCTCTCTCTCTCCACACTTCTGATATTCTCCTCTACCTGCAGAAGTAGATGATAATCAAAGTAGATAAGTAAAGGAAAGTTTACATTGCTTATGACGGGTTCACACCCACACCCCAACCCCCACCCCAACCTTTCCAGAACAGAGATGTAACCAAGTTTTGCCGATCAATGGAGGAAGCAAAACTGAGAATTCAAGAAAACTAGCTTGCTCTCATTGAGGATTGTCTACTTTACATTAAAACCCTACTTATGAATATGACATTCTTTCCCAAACCTGTAGCTATGTAATGAGCTTTGCACTTATTTTTTTAATCAACTATCTTTCTCATACGTGCATGTAAAGACTTTTTAAGGCGTCTTTGCTTTGCATGTGGAATGGCACCACTTTCACTGTTGGGGGTGCACCTGAACTTGTGACTTTATTCCACAATTGTACAAGTGTGAAGCATGAAACAGAGAGAGAGAGAGAGAGAGAGAGAGAGTAGATCCTTTGCTGTGACCCAGATTGGATCATACTCACATGATTTGGCTGCTATGACCAATTTTCTGGAAAGCCCCAGTGTGGCAAGCTCAACTATAACAGGATTCCAGTGATTGCTTGAGTAGATCCAGTAGAGTCCAGTTCCTGTGGTATTCTTGTGTCAGCTTGGTGTGGGGGGTGGGGCAGATATAAGATTTTTTTTCACTTTTTAAAACCAAATGGAGCTCTTTTCTACATTTGGTTTCCAGAAGCCATGTTTTGCTTGAAAAGACCTAAAATAAACTAGAAATCTCCCACAGGTTATTTGAGTTGCACAGTGCAGACAGAATACTGGTCTAATATTGACATGATTTGACCTTACTGTCAAAGATCCTATATACAGGTCTTTGTTGCTATGGAGACCCAGCAGTAATTTATTTCATGCTTGTTTTGGATTATGTTAAAAAGCAAACCTGCTGTGTAGTCTATAGTGGGGGGCCCTGCACCTGGCAGTCAGGGTTGAAGTTCGGTAGGAAAGGCTTGAACTTGAAGGCTTGCAAAGCCAAAGGGGAAGGCAGTCAGTGTTCTGGTTTTCACATCATGACATATATATATATATATATATATATATATATATATATATATATATATATATATATATATATATATATATATGTGTGTGTGTGTGTATGGGAATTGTGTGTGGAGCGTGGCTGGAGGCGCCTAGGGGTGAGTCACATGGAGTTCACAGTCCAGGCTACCCTACAGCTTGGGTCAGCTCCAGTCAGCAGCTGACACTATCAGTCATAAAAATAGCCTTGCCTGTGGCTGCCTGACTGACAGCTGGGCGGCCAGTGTGTAGACCGTTTCACCTATCCTATCACCTATAACTGCCATGTTTGATAATTGCTGTGGCCCTGTAGCAGTTGGTGGTAATATTGTGAATATTGAAGCAGTTGGTAATGCTCACTTCGTGGATCCAATTTCATCAGTGCAAGTTCATACTAACTAGAAATTTTGTTCTGCTTTGAATCAGTTGTGTACCAAAGAAAGACCAATTAATGTGTATGATTGTTGCCTTTGTAGCTGGCATAATAGATCATTTGGTACTCCTCCTGGAAGAAAGGGATGGAGAGTTACATTTACAAGTTGTGCCCCATTTGCTTGGACACAGGTTCAGAAGAAGTTGAGCTGAGGTGAGGAAAAGGTTGGAATACTGGCTACTCTGGCTCTTCCCTCTGTTAGATCAGACAGAATTGTTATTGAGTGCTACTGCTAGTGTACTGTCTGCCCTACAGGTTGGAACACTGGCCTCTCTGGCTCTTCCCTCTGTTAGATCAGACAGAATTGTTATTGAGTGCTACTGCTAGTGTACTGTCTGCCCTACAGGTTGGAACACTGGCCTCTCTGGCTCTTCCCTCTGTTAGATCAGACAGAATTGTTATTGAGTGCTACTGCTAGTGTACTGTCTGCCCTACAGGTTGGAACACTGGCCTCTCTGGCTCTTCCCTCTGTTAGATCAGACAGAATTGTTATTGAGTGCTAGTGTACTGTCTGCCCTACAGGTTGGAACACTGGCCTCTCTGGCTCTTCCCTCTGTTAGATCAGACAGAATTGTTATTGAGTGCTAGTGTACTGTCTGCCCTACAGGTTGGAACACTGGCTACTCTGGTCAAGTCCTCTATCTCAGTAAATCAATGGATTATAATGGTTATAATGCAAAGGAATGATGATAGCTAGCCATATAGGTAACCTGGACAGAATGCACACATTTAGCATCTAGTGACAGAAAGATTACGCTTTAGGATATTAAATAATCATGGGCATTCATCTGTTCTGCTTAATTAACGTTCTCCTAAATCACTGGTATTTATTGGAATATGAGCAAGAGTTAATCTATCATGTCCTTTGCCTATTACAAGACTGTAGGTAGATACAGTTGGTTTGCTCTTTCTTCTCACCTACTGGGTGTAGATGGGGGGTTGGGGGAGTGATCAAGAAATAATTAAACTTTGTTACTGATGATGACAGAAACAATCAAGCCTGCTGTAATCTGATGGAATATGAATGAGAGTATTTCCTATTGGCTGTCAGAGTTGCGATGTGCATTTACTTGTGAAAAACTCTTTGGGGGGGATTTTAAAAAAATTGAATTACATTATCACTATACCAAGGTGAGAGCTTTGATGGAGCATTTGCATACTTGTTACCATGAGGAGTTTTCTGCACAACAAGAAAAGAACTGTCAGGTGAACCTCTACTGTTCGGCCCCCCTCCCCCCCCCCCCCCCCCCCCCCCCCAAAAAAAAAGTTGTGATTACAGTAACCTAACAAACCCTTTTTTTCTGCTGACCCTAAACTGTTTGTTTTAATAATTCAAAAGAAAAATAAACATAAATTCATAGAAATTGGCAGTAAACAACAGACGGTGTGCTGTCCCATCTTCCATGCCTTGTGAGCACTCAGGAAATCCACTATTTAAATGTTTTAAGGGTTTCAAATGGAAGAAAAATTTCTAGTCATTTTCAGTCTTGCCTGAGACTGCTATTCAGAAAAAAAGGGAAGTTCAGACTGACCTACTGATTCTTTTTTGGGAGGATAGGGGGAGGTGTCCATGTTACCTTAACCTCAAGTTTGTTTTGTTTTTTTGTTGTTTTGTTGTTGTTTTGTTTGTTGTAGTTTTTTTGGGGGGGCCTTATCAACTTCAAGAGTATGGTCAATAGCCACATACAGTTTCAAAGAAGCAGAGATCATTACTTTGAAGCTTCCAGACACTTGATGCTTTTCTTAAAATTATGAGGGGGAAGGGAAACTTACTGAACACTGAATGTCATGATCCTTTCTAAATGAAGTCCCCAGATGTCTCAGCTCCACATAGCCAAATGTGTAGTTTCAACCTAAGCTGGTATCACGTGTCAGAAATGATTCATAACCCAGTCGTGTTACATGTCTTGTGAGAATATGTTTCTAAAGCACCTTTTGAAAGAGCAATGGGAGTGGCAGCAGTGCAATTCACTGTCAGGCATAAAGTATGCCAAATTTGTTTGCTGGGTTTTGTGACTTTACTTACAAAGTATGCCAAATTTGTTTGCTGGGTTTTGTGACTTTACTTACAAAGTATGCCAAATTTGTTTGCTGGGTTTTGTGACTTTACTTACAAAGTATGCCAAATTTGTTTGCTGGGTTTTGTGACTTTACTTACATTGCCTTAAAGTGGGGTTTTGTTGATGAGGGGGGGTGGAGGTGAGGGGTTGTCTTCTTTTTTAAATAATAGTATTTTAGCATTGTTTACTCTCTCTCACACACACACACACACACACACACACACACACACACACACACACACACACACACACACTCACACACACGTGCACGCGCACGCGCACACACACACACACACACACACACACACACACACACACACACACACACAAACACACACAATCACCAACCACCTCCCCACCCCTTTTCAGAACTGTGTCCATCTGTGTGGCTGTGTGTGTGTTCATGTTCACATGTGCTCTCTTGTGTCAAATGTGAGTTCCTGAGTGAGCATTTAAGAGTGTGTGTGTTTGTGTGGTGGGTGCATGCAGGCATGTTCCTTGTGTGAGTTCCTTTTGAGAGAGCATGATGAATCATGCAGGGAAACAACTATCATTTTGCAAACGTGGATCTCATGGTTTCCTGGTCCTGCAGTGGTGTGTCCACAGGTTCATGTCCATTTGTGTCATGTCCTTGTTTTTCTGCTCAGAGTCTGAGTCTTCAGCCAGTCTGTTTTGTACATCATGCATGATATCCACCTCAGATTTTGGGAGACTGGGAGAAGTGCTCTCAAGCTGACTGTCCTGTTCCATTGATTTCTTCCCTGGGACATGACATGCTTAGATTTTATCTGACTTTTTTTCCTTGTGCGGGAATATGATCCTTGCTTCCTGACTTGTGCAGGAATATGATCCTTGCTTCCTGACTTCCCATTCCCCTTCCCTCTCTCCTTCCCCTCCTACCCACCTCTGCGCCCCCTTTCTCTCCCTCTCTCTCTCTCTCTCTCTCTCTCTCTCTCTCTCTCTCTCTCTCTCTCTCTCTCTCTCTCTCTCTCAATTACTCACCTTTCTCTCTCTCTCTCTCTCTCTCTCTCTCTCTCAATTACTCACCTCTCTCTCTCTCAATTACTCACTTATAAATTCATACACACACACACACACACACACACACACACACACACACACACACACACACACACACAGAACTTGTCTGAACCAGTTCGTGACTGAATATGAAAAATGCTGATTTTGGAACATCTTGCAAGGACATTCTCTGTGGATAAAGCTCATGTTTCGCCAGGGGGTAACATTACTGTTGAACCTCAGGTGTGCTTGAAATTGTCATTGCCCTCATGTGACATGTCCTTGCTCAGCACTTCAGCACTTCCCTCAGCTTGCTTAGGGAAAACATGAGGTGGTCATAATATTGGATTACTGACTTGCCTTTTTTTTTAATATGGAATAAAGTTGAAATAATGCACAAAATAAGCTAAAATACTAAATGAGGATCATGTGTATTAACTCTTGGATTCTTTTCTCAAGGGTTTTTTTTCTAATCATTATCAAGTGTGTGTGTGTGTGTGTGTGTGTGTGTGTGCGCGCGTGTGTGGGCGCGTGCGTGCGTGCGCGCGTGTTTGTGTCTGTGTGTTTGTGGCTGTGAATATGTGTGTACATGCAAGCTAGTTTGTGTGGTGTTTAGTTTCGATATGGGGTTTTTCCCCTCAGTACTTGCAAAAACAAAATACATGTATGAACTATTACTGAGTGAAATGTTGGTGATAAACCAAATGAACTCTTGTAGGTTTTAAGATTCATGAGCCCTCTGATAAACCAAGGTTGGCCTTTATATTACTGAGGTCAGCTGACCTTAACAGCATTATCATCAGCTGTCCAACTACTGAAGTGGACCTAGAATGAGTATCAGCCATTCCCAGTGCTAAACTGACACATCCCACCACACTCTACTAGTTCTACCCCTTGTTTCCTGCTGTGTAAGGGTGTAGTGAGGTTGTAGTGTCTGCCCTAATCTGGGTCACTAGGCCTGTTACTGTGGGTTCCCTAATTTTCACAAGTTTACAGAGCTTTTGATATTCAGAAAATGTGTCTTGTGACAGACTGAAAAGCAAATTTTGAAATGATTGATGTGGCTATCAGACGTAAATGTGATTGATGTGGGTATCAGACTTAAATGTAGAAAAAAAATTAAAATATTTTTACATGAACGCCAGTAAACTGATCTCTGATGCATCATACATGAGTATGGAAAGTTCACAGTCAAGAATAAAAATGCCACCCACAGACCATAGCACTTGATAAAAGCAACCAGCACGAGGTGAAGGTCTGGGTCTTGTTATTACAACAAGGACAAGATAAAGCAAGGATACAAGATAAACAATGGAGGTGCAAATTTTCCACTGAAAAATCTTTACCTGGCAAAAGAAGTGAGAGTATGCGCATGTACCTAGAGACAGATGAGCTTGTCCTGGTGAAAACTTTATAGGGCAACATGAAATGGTGGTGGTTACAGTGACATGGCTAGGGGGGGAAGGGGGTGGGGTTGGTCAGTCTGAACTTATATATATATATATATATATATATATATATATATATATATATATATATATATATACAGTGTTCAAAAAAAGTAGGGGATATTGAGTTTGAAGCATAAAAATCAGATGAATCTTAGAAGGCAGGAATTATTTATTGATGGTCATGGATAGCCACCCCATTGCCCTACATTTTCAAACCATTGACCTAGTTCCTGGATGCTCGTGCAAAAAAGTAAATTAACGCAAGGCAGTTTGGGGTCAATGCCCCATTTTCACACAAAGGTTTTCTGCGTCAAAAACACGTGCAAATCGAATAATTTTGACTGTACTCACTCCTGGCAAGTGTGTTCTAGCCACACAGTCGGTCAAAACTTCAGTTGAAATCATGCAGCGGCTAAGAGAAGACCAAAGATGGGTCGGAGTCGGAATGCTACAGACCGGAAGTACGCAGGTGAACGTGGCAAGACACCTTGGTGTTTCACAGTCTGTCATCAGCAGACTGTGGAACCGTTACCGTAATACCGGAGAAGTTGTCGACAGGCCTAGAAGTGGGCGACCAAGAATAACCACCCGTCGTCAAGACTTGATCATCACCAATCATGCTCAACGAAACAACACCCAAAGTGCTACCCGGTTGAGACAACACCTCCAACGGGTAGCAGGGGTTCAAGTCTCCGCCCAGACCATCCGAAACCGGATGCACGACGCTCAGGTGAACGCCTTTAGACCGCGGATAGTGTTGCCTGTCACACCACGCCATCGCCAAGCAAGAAGCGCCTGGTGCCGCATCCACCAACGATAGACCAGGCGCCAATGGGGTGACGTGATGTTTTCGGACGAATCGAGGTTCGAGCTGGACTTCAA
>JAWQFJ010002369.1:82500-85000 GCA_034096865.1 Theodoxus fluviatilis
TATTTACTCCTCATGCTCAAGCTCTGGATGAATGTATCGTGTCCTGTATGGCTGAGCTACTTCCTTCCCGACATTCTCATACCGCCCTTTGCTGCCCAGGGAAGGTGTGGGCAAGCTCTTCTGTTTCCGTCCTGGAACACATTGTTTTCCATTAACCCTTACCATAGTGTCATAATTAGGACTGATTGCATAATCCACTCTGAGGGGAAAAGTTCATGACCTCCCACCCCAGCCACTTGTATGGGCATGCAGAAACCGTTCCTCCATAGCAAACAATCTGCTTCAAAACCAATCACAACAGAGGGAAAATTAGACAACCTTCACCCACCATCACATTTGACATACGCCATGACTAGCGGGCTTGGCTCAGACCTGACCATGTGGCTTATGCTGAAACTACAATGGTAATGGTTAAGTGATCACAACAGAAAGTGCTTGCAACATTGCCTCAAGACTGTCACTTGACCTCTCAGTTTAGAGCAAGGGGCAGAAAAAGGCAGTGTGGAGCATAAATTTATACATTGATATACATTTCTACAAAGGATCTTGGTAACTTGTATCATTTGCATCACACTTTGTTCTCAAGTCAAGTGATGAGTTTCTATGTTATAAACATATACCCGGAAACTAATATCACCTCTAGTAAAGTACACTTCACCTTTTCCTGTTTGTCTTATTTGATCACACTTACCTACAATGTGGTCAAGGTTCTCACCGAAGTGCACAGATGTTGGATTAAGTCATGTGCTTATTCTTTCATCATTTGATTCTTTGCCTAGGTTTGAAAACCAGAGTGACCAGGACTTTCTTCCGCTATGTGAAGCTGATTCCAGCGGTCCGAAGAAAAATTGAGGCAGAGATGGCTAAAAGCAGGGGCATGATAGAGGAGGAAATGTACAAGTCCCATGCAGGCTTGCCGTACGTGCACCGCCTGCCCAGCCAGGGTCTCCCAGAGGTAGGACTGGCTTCCACTCTCCGGGTCTCTCTTTCCTGCTGGAAATGGGGCTGGGAAGATCTAACAAACAGATGACAGACAGCCACTCAGATTCAGCTAAGGATAGTGCAAGAAGTCATGTGTGTGCCTTAACCTTTAGAGCGCCGCCAATTTTCGTCTTTGCTTTACCCCAGAGCCACAAATTTTATTATGTGTGGTCAAATTCAACACCATGTTTACTTTAAAAATCATCATTTATTACCTATTCAAGCTTTGAAGTAGATTTTTGGAGGGTGAGTAGAAAAATGGATGGCCTACATGGCGCAATTAATGAAAATGCCATAGAATGTTTTTTTCAGCTGCTTAAAAATATTGGAACACAGACAACAAAAAACAAACAAATTCACTGTGTTTTCCTACACTGCTCTATGTATTCAAGAATACAACAGCTTTTGATGAAAATGCAAAAGTGCATAGATAGAGTCTCCAAGTAATGGAGATACATCTGAAAATGTTTTAGGGTAAAACTAAAACAAAACAAAAAATCCTACAATTACTTACGCTAGGGAAGTCAGCCGAGTCATTTTCATCTGAATCAAGCTTCCGCTCCTCTCAGTCTCGATCTACAGACCACAACTGACATCGGTCGAAGCACTGTGTTTTCCTACACTGCTCTATTTATTCAAGAATACAACAGCTTTTGATTACTTGGAAATACATCTGAAAATGTTTTAGGGTAAAACAAAACAAAAAATCATACAATTACTTATGCTGGGGAAGTCAGCCGAGTCATTTTCATCTGAAACAAGCTTTCGCTCCTCTCAGTCTCGATCTACAGACCACCACACATCGTCGAAGCACATGCTTGCCTCTCTATCCCTCCATCCATCTCCCATCACATCAATGTCAGTAAAGCCTTCGAAATTCATATTCTGAGAGTCAGAATCGAAAAATAACTCCACAAGCGCTTCAACTTCTTTGTCAGTCGCCATAGTGGCAAAGAAAAAAGTCCCGTTCACAAACAACAAAGACGCAACTTCGTGAAAAAATTCGCAGAAAATTCTCCCACGCTATCTCAATCGCCAAAATGGCGGATCTCGTTGCCACGTGATCCCTGCACTTGACTGTGATATTTTTAGAACAGCATGACTCGATGGCAGCGTTAGGCAAGTAAACAAAGCACATCACTATCGCTCGGCGCACTGATGCGCCGGCGGACATCTGGGGAATGTACGCTGTGGCGCAGCAATGCACCGGCGGCGCTCTAAAGGTTAATGATAATCATGAGGACAAAAAAATCACTAGCTTTTGGCAAGTGATCAACATCAGGTGATATGGAAAGGAGGGGAACGCCTTTTAACGTTAAGTCCAGTCTCGGTGTTGCCCGGTGAAGGGGTTTGTTTAGCTGGAAAGTTTTTGAGTAACTTTTTGTAATTTCACCTGGGAAATATTGTCAATTAATTCTTCTAGAACTGGGCAGAATTGGCTGTGGCTTGTCATCCTTTCACACAGGGTCAGGCAAGGACACCTCTAAGTGGCCTTCCTTTCTTGCTTAGCTAGGGTAGG